>JAULKJ010327763.1:0-18880 GCA_032355405.1 Rubia balearica
GCTGGTTACAAAGACCTTATGCGTCATACCATGATAGAATGTAAAACCCACAGATTTTTGTGACTGTGTGTTCATATACTCCCTCTGGTTTCTTAACAATGACCCTTTTTTCTGAAATTTTGTCAAGAAATGTTTGGCCACCGATAACTTTTATTTCATACAATAACGGACTATAAAATTTTACTTTTTAGAAACTGCATGTTACGGAGGATCCAAAGACACCACACATGACGTGCATTATTGTATGCAATTAAAGTTATTGATGGTCAAGCATGCCTTGAATTTTTTTGCAGTCAAAGGGGTATATATAGTGAGTATAAAGGGTATACAAGGTAGAATCAGATATGGAAAATTGATATATACAAAACTAATTAGAAAGGGTATTCATATCTTAATCTGATTCTACTTCATTTAATATTCTATTAGGTTATCCATTTCTCCGTTCTACTAGGGGTTGTTGGGTTGGGAGAATTGAATGGGAAAAGGGAATAAAGCGTAATGAATCTTTAGTTAATGTTTGATTAGTATTTTGGTTTACCTCGTTCTCAGTTTGAGTTCTTACGATCCAAGTTTTGCATTACAAGTCTCACGCTTCGCTTGAGGGGTAATAAAATATTAAATAAATTAGAATCAGGTTAAGAAAGAAATACATTGGTTTTGTATATATCATTTCCATATCTAATTCTATCTTTTATACCATTTGTATTCACTATATGAATACGCATAACCACAATTATTTGTGAGTTTTACCTTCTATTAAATACCAAGTCTGTGGCTAAAACAATTTTGAGTTTACAATCTAGGCTTCGGCAACCTGTACTTTCTGGCGAATGTCGCCGAGGAAGACAAAGTTGGTCGCAATGAGGTGACCATTGTCCATTGATTTGGTCACCACCGAATTCGTAGCGGGATGGTCAGAGCAGATCAGTCCTGGTCGTGCTCAACTGAGAGGACATCACCTCGCCGGTTAACCGCCTCCTTGCAGCCTTGCCGAATCTGATTCGCGAGCGCTGGAGAAAGACGACCAGAGATTATCTAGTTCTAGCAGACCACCGATCGCGGTGGTATCCCATGGCAAAATTCAATCGCCGCCGGCAGATTTATGTTTTTCCGGTGAAATGAGATGAAACTCTGTCTTCTGGATTTAGACATCCATTTTTCCATATCATATTAAAAATAAGCCCCTGTAATTTTGAATAATACTGTTTTGACTAGTAAACGTAAATTTTTGAAATTTACAAATCAGTCCTGAATTAATGTTGATTCTTAAATTAACCATCAGTTTTTTTAATGAGATTTAAGTTTTATGTTTAATTTGATTAAAGGTAATTAACCTAATTAATGTGATTAAATGTGATCAATTCATTTGTTATGAATGATTTGATTTAATGAAATTTAATTTTAAAAAGAATGAATATGATTTAAGGCAAAGTCTTGGGAAAGACCGTATTTCCATAACCTTATGGAAAGACGGGGTTTAATTACAATAATAAGAGGTAAAAGGTCTAAGTTGCAATATTAAAGTTTTATTATACAACATGTAGTAGTCATAAAGTTTATAACCCGATTCATATAACCCAAAAGTTTTATCTTAATTTGTTCTAATTTACACTTTAAACCTTGGCATTTCCATGACTTATGGAAAGACCGTCTTTCAAGAGACGCACTCATGATTTTATATAGTTAATGGGATTAATTGTGATTGATCTCTTTTAATATTAATAAATTGGATTTAATGTGATTTAATATCAAATATATAATTTCATTTGTTTATTGATAATTGTGATTCATCTCATTCAATGTGATTAAATTGGATTTAATGTGATTGAATGTCTAACGAGGACTCAACCTTGGAGTTTAATTTAACAAATGTGATTAATTAAATTAATGTGATTAATTTGATTGAACATGGTTAATATCAATTATAATAAATATAATTTATTTTAAAGTAACCAAAAACTTAATCAGTTATAAAAATAGTTTTATAACTGATTTTATTTCTTTAGGTAAAATGTGATTTAAAAACATGATTTGTTTTTGGCCTTTTATTTTGGGCAATTAATATGATTAATTGAGTTTTATGCATTAATGCGATTAATGTTATTTAGTTGATTAATATGATTTGATAAAATCAAATGTTATTGATATGCTTTAATACAATTAATACCATTTAATTTATTAAACTGCTGCTAAACTAGTTTCAATTTATGCGCCAGCTGCTCTCTGCGCGTTGATTGCACACGCTTGACGTTTATTTGGACAGATTTTGTGCTTTGCTGATTTCTTTTTTGCCCTTATGGATATGGCTCATTTTAATTCTCAACGGAGTAATATTTCAAGATATACTGACCTTTTTCATCACCGACAACACAATGGCTCCAAGTGGATTGTAGATTCTGGCGGCACAAAACACATGGCATCGTCCACTGCTGTTGTTGATCATATCACATCTTATCATGGTCATTCCAGCGTATATGTTGGTAATGGTTCTCAACTCCTTATTACTCATGTTGGTGATTCTCAGGTTTCTAAATCCTTTTTTCTTTATGATATGCTTATTGTGCCTGATATCACTAAAAAAATTCTTTCGATTAGCAAATTAACTCGGTATTTAAATGATGTATGCTTTGATGATCGCTCATTTATTATTCGGCATAAAATCAATAGTGAAACATTGGGTCACGGTCATAGTGAAAATGGGCTTTATGTTTTAGACTATGGTGCATCTGCTTTGTTATCTACTAATAAGTCGCGTGCGTATTTTAAAATCTGGCATGGTAGACTTGGTTATGTTCCGCATTCCGTTATTTTTGGTTTGCGAGCTTCTGAATCTTTATCTATCTCATCAATTTTTCCAAAACCTACCCTTTGTGATGCATGTGAAAAGGCTTAAGGGAAGCGTTAATATTTTTATAAAAATGATAAACGTGCTGCTAGGGTACTTGATCTAGTTCACTGTGACTTATGGGGACCCTCTCCTATTTTATTTGCTGATGGTTTCTCCTACTATGCTATTTTCCTCGATGATCATTCCCGACTCTCGTGGTTTTACCCACTGCGCCGTAAATCTAATTTTTGGGAGGTTTATCTCCATTTTGAGGCTTTTGTGAAGAACCAGTTCTCTTCCACCATAAGGGGTTTCAGAGTGATGGGGGACTGAGTTCGTAAATGGTCGCTTACGCTCTCACTTTCAGACAAAGAGCATTTACCATCATATTTCTTACCCGTATACTCCTGAGCAGAACGGTCGAACTGAGCGCAAGCATTGCCACATTACTGAGATGGGTCTATCTATGTTATACCACTCTCATGTCCCTCTCTCTCACTGGCCCCACGCTTTTTCTACAACTGCTTATACTATAAATCAGCTACCGATTCCTGTCCTTGGCGAACGATCACCATATGAAGTTATCAATGGCAAGGTTCCTATATACACGAACTTTCACGCATTTGGTTGTCGTGTGTACCCTTATCTTCCTCCTTATGCAGCTCACAAACTCGCTCCTTGCAATTTGCCTTGTATTTTTTTTGGGTATGAATATCAGTACAAGGGATATCGATGTTTGGATTCTACGTCTGGAAAGATATATATTACCAGACATGCTCAGTTTGATGACACTTTCTTCCCTTATGCTGGTGGTTCTACTTCAGTACCTCCATCCTCTCTGGATGTCTCTACTTTTTTTGATCCCACTGATACAGCAACTCATATCCCAACTTCTTCCACTATGGCTTCTCCTCCTGCTCGGCTTGTCACTTCGATTGCCAGCCCTTCTGGCTCATCGATGCTATCATCCTCACCGACTACATCACTATGTTCTGTCTACTCTGCCAAATCAGACCATCTAGTGGCCGCTACGATGCATCATGTTTTACCTATCTCGCCATTCACCAGCTCACCTGGTTCTCCGAGCAGCCCACTCGGTTCACCGGCCCCTTCGCTGGCCATTTCCTCGGTCGCGACTGCTCCTCCAGTCTCTCCACCGAGGCCTTGCACTCATCGGATGGCTACTAGGTCGGCTACTGGTGCTATTCAGCGCAAGGATTATTCAGACATTATCGCTCATGGTCTTACTGCTGCTCTACTTGCTCAGTCGGAGCCTAAGGATTATCGCACTGCTCTTCAGGATCCGACTTGGGTTTCTGCCATGGATGACGAGATGGCGGCTCTTCGTGGCCAACACACCTGGGATTTGGTGCCTCGACCCTCGGATGCTAACATTGTTGGCTCCAAATGGGTCTATAGGCTCAAGTATCGGCCAGATGGCACTATTGATCGTCACAAAGCTAGACTTGTGGCTCAGGGTTTCTCACAGATTCCGGGTTTTGACTTTGATCACACTTTCAGTCCTGTGGTCAAAGCCTCCACTGTTCGAACGGTTCTCGCTATTGCCACGATGCGTTCCTGGCCACTTCATCAGTTGGATGTCAAGAACACTTTTCTTAATGGCGTTCTCGATGCTCCGGTCTATATGAAGCAACCTATTGGATATCAGGACCCTGTTCATCTAGATTATGTTTGTTGCTTGAAAAGGCTATTTATGGTCTCAAGCAGGCCCCTCGGGCATGGTTCCAGTATTTTAGAACTTATTTGATTCAGCTTGGTTTTAGGTGAAGCTCAGCCAACACTTCATTATTTGTTCTTTCAAAAGGGTTGTCGTTACTGTATCTCCTTGTGTATGTGGATGACATCATTCTTACGGACACATCGGGAGTTTGCGATCAAGAATCTCGGTGCTCTTCATTACTTCGTTGGTCTTGAAGTTTTACCTACTTCATCAGGTTTACTTCTTGGTCAGGCAAAGTATGCTCGGGACATCCTGACTCGAGCCGGTATGTCTGACGCTGTACCAGTTTCCACGCCTTTTGTTCCTGGATCTCAGTTGATTACACTAGAGTTATACTAGTACTAGACTTCCTTTTGTACTCTATTTATTCTGATCAGTAATACAATATTCATTATGGAAAATCACTCTTTCACATTGGTTTATTGAAAGACAGAGTTTAATTAGAATAATAAATATGTTATTTAATTTTAATATTTAAATTAATAATATCACGCAACGCGCAATGTACTCTAGTTTTAGAAAATGTGTATTTTTTGTGTTTGCGTAAACATGCCTCTCAATTATTTGAAAGTACACATATGACCCTGGGTTCACTTGAAAATTTGGTCCATTTTGGTCTTGGACGGATACAAATAAAATCCATTTTTCCTCTGTAAAAATAAAACAAAAAATTCTGAAATTGTGTAATAACCTTTGTGCCAAACTGGAGTTCCAGAGGTCGGCGATACAGAGCAGGTTTTTCCAAGAGTCCGATGTTCCAGCCGAGCGGTTCGGATCCAAACGGTTTAGAGCCGGTAAACAGTTTTCTCGAGCAGTCCGGATGTGGTAACCAAATCAGCTCGGATTGGACCCGGGTCAACTCATCCGAGTAAGGGCCAACTCGGGTCATCTAAGGTCGATGGGGTCAACTCGACCCATTCCGAACTAGGTCCGAGTCAACTAAATCCAGCTTGGTTCACCTCGGGTTAACTTGATGCCACTCTCCAGTGATATCACAGTCACGAGGGGTAATTCTCCATTTTTATTTTCATTTTGATCCTTTTAAATTTTTACTTTTTCAGGGTGGGAGGCTATTAATATAGTATTTTCTTTACTCATTTTGATATTTAATAGGGTAGCTATTAAAAAATTTGCCGCTTCTGTTTTCTACTAATTCTAACTTTTTTTGACTGCTCATTTTTCTTGGTTAAACTTAGTTGGCTTTTGATCTAGTATATATGTCGGTATAGGAGAAATTCGAATCACGGTAATTACAATAACTTACCTTTGGAAATTTTGATCATAGTTTATAGTCCAGATTTGCATACCGAGCAAGTTGAAAAATCATTGATTGATCACCTTTTGTCCTGTTATATACTTTCGTACATTCTCCTGACTTTATTTACATTTGCAAAAGACCTTTTGGTGACCAAAATGATCGGGGTCATCTCCAACTTTCTATAAGGGACTTCAATTTAATGGAGATGAACCGGATCCTTCACTTTAGAAGTTGTTCACTTTTGTTTTGTTCGCTTCAGAGGTTGAGTAGGATAGGGTATTGGAAACTCAGTGAGAAGGTGGCTGATATTTGGTTCCTGTGATCGGCTTCCACTAGTTCGAGCCGAACTAGTCGAAAGTGTCGTCAGTATATAACCTTTCATCTTACGATGTACCCCTTCTGATTTGTTTAGGCATACAACCTGCAAATATGTAATTTGATGTTTAGTGCCTTTATGATATCCCTTTTGAGGCTACTTGATGTAAGCCTTTACGCAACGCCTGATATAAAGTAACTTTTGGATACATGTGATCTTAATGAAAATGGAAGGACACCTTTCAAACTCCATCTTTGACAATTTATTTTTCTTTAAAAAGACCTTCATGCCCAATCTTTCTTCTCTCATTATCGCGTCGTTTCCTTTCCCGCTCAGAAAAGATAATTCTTTTTCACTCTTAGTTGCGAACGAGAACTCAAACCTCAATCAGAGTCTTTACCGGCATTAATCTTCACAAAATTCGACGATCGTTGTTGGAATCGATGACAAGTGAGTATCGGTTAGTAAGTGGCACCCATGATGGTTTAGTTTAAAGAAGCGACTGTTGCACTATAATAATGGTAAGTCATTTTTATCCAGAATTTCTGGTTGATTTAGGGTTCATAAAAGTGACAAATTGAAGATAATTTGGTATTTTTTGTGCTTCGTATTTCAACCGAAGCCAAATAGTGTGACGAAAGCTGTTAACTTTTCATTTTCCCCATTTTTTTGAAGGTCAATTTTTTTGTTTTGAGATTACCAATATTTTGTGCTTGTGTATGTTATCTTTGTCATCAGTACATTTTTGTGAACCCAGTTGTATCATTTTGTTCAAACCCTAATGGAATAAGGTTTTCATCCCCTGGAATGTTTCATGTGAACATGGGTTCTGCTTTTCTTGGTTGTGTGTTGTTGATTGTGTGTTATTAATGTTTTTGGGTGCATTTTGGTGCTCTGGATATTCATGGTTTTATGACCATTATATTCTTATGCATATTTTGAGTGGTTGATTGATACATGATGAGTTTAACCAGGTTTACAACCTAAAGATACACTACAGGGATAAGTGGAAGGTTTAGAAGGGAATTGATCTAGATATGTACTCACTAATTGTGTTGAAGTCAAATTTTACTGAAGTTTTTTATGAGAGATGCAAAAGCATGGAAAAACATGGAGCTGAAATTCAAGCTCAAATTCCCTGGAAAGATGAGTATAAAAAGAGTTGGGAAAATAAGTTGTGGTACATAATATATTCAAGTGTTGTAGAGGAATCAAAACATTTGAGATTTTTGGTGAAGTTTTAGGCAGTGTTGGGGAAGTCGATCACGGTGAATTTGGAGCAGCGGCTACTGTTGAGAGCAACAAGCAAAGGAAGGTTCAGGGTAGGTGGAAAGTTGGGAACAATTTAAGGAAAATCTCGAGGCATTCTAGACAGAGAAACATTACGGGTTCATATTTTCATGCTACATGTTTGATTGACAACACCAAAGATGAATTGTACAATGTGGAGGAAGAACGTGAAGACTCATCAGACTAGGTTCACGAGTGGATCAATAGGTATATTGAAGAAAGCAGTGAGTTAGAATCTAAAGTTGAGAAGCTAGACATTGATAGTGATACGTATAACAATACGAGGAATTCCTTCTGGACCAACATAATATCTGGAATCAATGCAATGCTCCATGCTAGCTTTGTGAAACCTACAAAATGGGGTCCCAAGAAAGTTCTCAGGAACCACCTCCGATGCCTAAGTTAGTATATGATTAATATATCAATAGTATCTGGAAAAATGTCTTTATATGTCCCATCATTCAGATCATCTATTTATAACTAGTGATCACCGTGATCTTCACTATTCGTGGTCCATGTGTTTTTGAGTTGTGGTCTCATTTGTATAATTGTGGGTGGCAATCACCCTTTTTCTTAGGTTTGCCTATTTGGTTTGATAGATGCGAGGTGCTATTTTGGCCTCTGGCTTTGCATGGTTAAGGAAGACCCGACGTGGTTCTTTCTTCACTAAGCGAGCTGTCCTCTTATATAGTTCGTTGGGTTCGATGTGCTATCTTTACATTGGAATTCACATTAGTGGGGTAGGTGTACACCAATAGAGAGTTTGAGAATGACTCAGACAATGGAGTGGATTATCATCCTTCTGGGAAGTTTTGAATCGTGAGGAATTCGAGACGGAGAAGGTTGAGCAGATTAAGTTGAAGACATGTATGATTTTCCAAACCCAAATAGACTTCAAGCAATCCTTGATTGATCTGTCCATTCAGGAGGGATTCCGATTTGTTTATGTGAAGAGTGATAAGAGAAGAATAACAGTGGCGTGCAAAGACAAAAATTGTACTTATAGGCCGCAAAACTCAACCTTTCCTGATGGTCACACCTAGAGGGTGAACACACATGCCTGATGTATAGAGAAGTACGAGCACCCCATATTTGGATAGCTAAATATTCATGGGTATGGTTAAGGCTGGAAGGAATGTGTCGAACAAGGTATTGATTGACAATTTGTTTACCTTAGATGTGCAGCCCAATAGGTATCAATTGATGAGAGAAAACAAAAAAACATTGAAGATGATTGATGGAAACCATGCGAAGTCATTCAGAATGATTCCGTACTATTGTTTCGAGGTGGTCCAGAGCAATCCAGGGAGCCTAGCGAAGATGGAATACTATTTGGAGTCTGCTGAAATTGTACCCTTAATGAAGAAGGTCTTCATTGGTTTCGATGGTGCAAAGAGGGGGTTTTTCCCCGAAGGATGTCGACCATACCTTGGGTTTTATGGATTCACTTGATGGAGATATGGTGGTATATTGTTAAGGGCCATAGGAAATGATCCCGATGACAGTTTCTTCCCCCTCGCAGTTGCGTATGTTGAGGGAGATTCCAAGGACAACATGTTTTTCTTTATCAACATAATGAAGGAAGTTTTAGGTGGATTTTCTGAAGATAAGTAGTAGGCCTATATAACGGATCGGAAAAAGGTAAACCCTTTTAACTTCAAATTATTTCCATATTTTATAGTTAACTGGTTTCCTAAATTGTTGAAATTTGTTCATATGCAAGTATGAGTTAAAATATTACATTACCATGTATATTTGATTATTCTATTAGGTGTCTTTAATTGGCTCCTGTAATTAGTTTGTGTAATTGGTTTTCATTAGTAAGTTGGGCATTGGTATATGGTTATGTTTTGTAATTTAACAATTTTTGTGATTTAATTATTACAGAAGCACGTGATATGGTTTATGCGAGATTGAATTGTTTTTTATTATATGTAATTTTTGTAGTGGTAAACAGATGAAGCCCTGCATTTTATGGTTAAGTGCAAATATATATACCCCCTTATTATGAATCATTGCTATCATAACCCCCCCATTGTTGGGCTTATATGCTGATATTCTCTCAAGTACGTTTAATATGTGCATTGTGTAGACCTCACCGAAATATGATTCAACACAATTTATTGTGTACAATTTGTATTGTAGGGATTCGATGAAAAAATTGAGGAAACTGTGCCTTATGCGACACAGAGGAAGTGCAACTGGCATGTATATGCGAATTTCTGGCAAAAGTTTATAGCATTGATTTTGAAAAAGTTATTTTGAACGCATCCACGGCGCACAACGTCAGAGACTTCAAAGAGGTCGTGTCAAGAATGAAGGCACTATTTATGAAGGCATATACTTATCTTACCAAGCATGGAGATTCTGTATTAGCACATTAAGTGTTCAACAGGGAGCTAACATATGCAAATGTGATGAACAATCCATCGAAGTCATTCAAAAATTGGTTAGGGGGCATCCTAAACCTCCTCATATTGTTAATGTTTGAAACAATAAGGTGCAAGGTTACGACCTAGATGCAAGCTAGGAATGGGGTCAATGTTGGGTGGACTACTGTGATGTGTCATAAGTGAGAGGAGATGACTTGAATCGTCACAAAGTAGGCTAGGAGAGTGACATTCTTCCCAAGCTCAGAAATGACCGATGAAGTTGTAGTTGGTGAGGCTCACTATATAGTAACACAGGACAGAAGGTCTTGTGAACGCGGAGTTTGTGATCATGTGAGCATACCTTGTAAACCCGTTACATCAGTCTTGCTACACAAGAGGCTCCCGCTCCATGAATACATCGATGTCATGCTATCCAAGGCATTATTCCAGAAAGCTTACAGTAACAATATTTCTCAAGTGCCTCACAAGTCTTTCTGGGGTGATAACGTTCAACAATTGTGCAACCCCTCAAAGTGAAGCGGTTAATTGGAAGGCCAAAACCAAAAGAGTTAGGAATATTAGGAGGATGGTCTGAAAAGCTCTAGCACACATAAATGTAGCAAGTGTGGTGAATATGGCTATAAAATCAAAACATGTACTGGTGGGCTCACGACAAAGGAAAAGAAAGTAGCACGGAGGATTTATATGGCAGCCTAGGTAATCAATCACTTGAGATCCTGAATATTGGGTAATATAGCCACGACTGATTCCGTTGTCTTTTTTTTACAGTCTGGAGAGAGACCATCAACTCAAACGATTGGAGCAGAAGAGGAAGGCCAAGGAAGATAAATTATTGTGAATTCATAACATGTCATATATTTTAGGACGAATTGTGTAATTAACCATCTTGATTCTATGTTACTTTAGAAAGCCAATACACCTAAAGTATAACCCACTGTGAAGAATGTGGAAGTGTTATTATATTTCGGAGGACATGTAAGCTACCCAAATGATGTTTATGCCAATGATTTGTGTGATATTGTTCTGGGCCTAATGATCTAAAAAATGTTATGTATAATGTGTTCAGGTCAACAACGTTGAATGAGTCCTTGACTAACAAGAAAGTCAACCTGAAAATGTTCAAGTCACAACTCAGGTAGAGGCAAAAGAGAAAAGGAAGAGAGGATGGCTAAAGAAGGTGAATTGGTTGATTTAAGTTCCAGGAAGTTCCACCTCTATTTTGGCTTCAATACACTAAGTGTATTCATGAATGCAGAAGTAGAAAACAACATAGGCTTGAGAGGTAATGTCCTCCAAAAAATTCCACCCTTTATTACTTATTTCATGAAGGCTACGACAAAAGCTCCTAACATTATGTCATTAATTTAGTTGGGTAGACAGGTGGTTACCAATGTGAATCCATCAGTTTCCAAAACTTAAGGGATTTCCAATTTGGAATTATATTTCGACCAACTTATGATTGCTTCACTAGACAATTTTGACAGAGAATTAGACACTTAGGGTGCTAGAACCTCCCAAGTTTTTACCCCAATCGTCTAACTAGTTGGCAAAACGAGCCACGTGGATAACCATGAGGGTGAACTCACTCAGGACTTCATTGCAGATGAGTTGGAATTTGACCCAAACAGTGCACTGGTTGTTTACAAGGGAGGAGTTGAAGAAGTTTGAGCTGACGCTCATTTGGACTTTAGTGAAAGCCAACTAGTCAACAAAGAGGTTGGGGAAGAAGATGAAGATGTTTCCAATTCCGCTGCTGAATTGACATATGTGAGTCTAGAAATCACAAAGTTCAAAGATCCCGTAAAGAAACACTGGCAGAGCCATCATCAGACAAAATTGAGGAAAGTATAGCCATCCCTGGAACAGTGGAGTTTGGAGCAACAATTGCACACATACCCACCATCATCAAAGCAAAGGTAATTTAAGTCAAATACTTCATTTAATAGTTTTATTTTGTTCCCTTCATAACATTTTATTACAGGTACTTATTTCATGTCTTCTATTTTCACATTCTAGGACATTGTTGGTTTTACTCCACATATTTTGAACATATCAAATGGTTCCTCATTTGGAAAACTCCCAGTTATCAAGACATATATTCTGACGGTATATTGATCTATTCCCTGAATATAAATGTTTTTGTTGCCTCTGTCTATTTTTTCCGATTTAAATTCCTATAAGTATAATATTTTTCTTCATGTTTGTATGTTTCGTTGGTTAATGAAAAAGTTGTACATTTTTTCTCTTCCTAACCAGGACTCTACTAAAAGAATAGGAGTTAGTATCGAGGAAATTAAAAACATAGTGTGGGGGAGAAGTTTTTTGGCTTACCCACTACCAAATTGTTAGGAACCACACTGGCTCCCGTGGTCGAAGATACGACACACCAAGAACCGAAACAAACCAGTTCCCAGCTGGCTCATCCTAAGCAAAATAAACCTGCAGCAAAGAAAATGAAGAGTCAGTCGCAACCACCGCCTGAAGACCATGTTTGATAAGCATCGTACTTGTCTTGTGGATTTATATACGAGCTTTTATTAGGGAATACATTTTTACAATTAGCCTTCTTTTGTTGATTTTTAACCAGTTTGAACCTTTTCCCTTTTATGGCCAGACAACATTAGGGTGTCTTCTACCTTTTGTAATTCAAATAATCAGACGTTACTGGCAAACAATTTAATGTAGAATGCAGTACGATATTTTATTCCTACGATCTTCATGCATGTGAAATTTTAATCCAGGTCAAAAGTATCCAAAATAGTGCATATATATACCCCTAAAATTATTATTTATGTTTAGTTATAATCTCGATTATATTAATTTAGTACAACCATACCCCTGGCTTTTTTTAACAAGTGCTAAAACATACTCATATCCAAAGTAAAACTACTTGAGGCAAAATTATTATTACTGAATTAAGCAGACACCATATTTTTATTACTAAGCAAACAACACCACATTAGGCTGCTACCAAAACAAGAATTCTAAATATAAAACCACACCAACACACTATAATTCTGGAACAAAACGTAAATCACATAAGTCCAAACTACAAAACGCTTCCGAAACATCCACAACTACAATTCAACATCACCTAAATCACACAGGTTCGAACTACAAATCACTTCCGCAAGATCCACATTAAGAGACTGAAAAATATTAGCTCCAAACATATCCAAATTGAGAAGCGTCAAAGGGATTAGTATGGACTCACACTTGCAATGATTTGTATTTACACCGTTAACACGTTCTGGAACTAAGACCTCATCTACAGCTTATTTTTCAACTTCCCTTCTCCGTACGCCAAGCCGGGAATCACCACAACTATAGTCACTGCCTCTGCCTCGTTCAATAACATCAATGACAAAACACCACTGCTAACCATGAACGGAACATCCTTAGTAAGCTCTCCCAGGATTTCTTTCTGCCTTTGACACATAAATTGTGGTTTCCATTAAACAAATTTTGCACAACACTCGGTCACAACGGAGCCGGTTAACACTGCTACCAGAGGAATCCAAACGAGCAATCTAAAATATAAGTATCACAAAATATAACACAACAATACTTCAAAATTCACCACAAACAAAGTGCCCCATTTCAAAAATCATTTAAAGCCCCAAAATAAAATTAGGGTTCATCATTACAAACAATTTTGACTTTAGACCCATACCTTTAATCCCTTCCAGTATTTTGACACGTCCGGTGGAGATGGACTGAAGTTTGAGAGAGACTGAAGAGATACAGCAGCTCGGCCGACCAGGTTGCAAAAGATGAGCTTTAAATCCCTGTCCAGTTGCAGTTCTTGTTTTCAAAATTTTGATCCAACATATTTTAATCTTGTAATAGATGGTGTGCCCTACTTCATTGGAGGGGTAACATGGTCCATAATATTTTTTGGAATTGAGAGAGGGCTACCTTGGTTATTTAATATTGGATTAACGCGGGTCAACGTCGAAAAAATAAAGGTCAACACCGGATGATGGTATGAGGGTTATGAGTTTCTTAGTCATTGCTAGTCCAGGGTCATATGTGCACTTAAAAAACAAAGGGATATATCTGTACGAACACAAGAATTGGGAGGACATGAATGTATTTTTCCCTTTCTTTTTATGAGTGGATTTCCTGCAGGGGCCTGTCCATAAACTTATGGACCGTCTACTGTATTTTTTAACTTATACATTGCATTTGTTAAAAATTCAAAAATTTTAAAAATATATTTTTATATTATATTCTTTTATATTTTCACAATACTTTGATCCTTATGTTGAACATCAAACTAGCTTTCAAAAATTTTATGTTGTGGAAAATGCAGGTACGACACGTCTTGCATTCTCAAAACCTTTTTGGTTATCTTGACGCCTCGCTTCCGTACCGTCCCCCAGTCCAGTCACCTGCCACCACTTCTGCAACAATTGTTTCCTCTTCCTCGGTTGGCACTTCACTACTCAAGACAACATTTGGGGAGGATGCAACTGATTATGAATTCTGGGTTGTGGAGGACCATCCCTTGTGCTGACTTTTGTTTCCTTCCTCATCAAATAAAGATAAGACTAAGGTTGTAGACTTCTCCACGTCCCAAAAAAAATTAGGGACACCCTTTTGGTGATGTATCAGAACCGCAAGAAGTCCAGTATTCTCAATTTACCCATCTAGGTTTTGCAGCTTCGCTGACCTGGTTCATGGTATATATATGACCTGTGAAACCCTAATTTAGGAGCCACATCGCTAAAATGGCTAGCTAAACACTCATAGGCCAGTCACATCGCTTGTAACCAATCCCGGAAAGGGTAGAGAAGCTCCACTCGCTATAATACCCTTTGCTAAGCCACGATCTAGGAAATGTGAGCATAACACCCAAGCCACAATCACACGACTAAAGGCCCTATAGTTAAAGATGAAGTATGCCAGATGAAGGCAAGAAACTTTTACCCCAAAAATGCAGAAGGATAAATATACTAACTTGAGCGTCAGATCTTCCTCCCCGGGGACATCCCTTAGGGACCTTTTGCAGGTACTCGGTGAGGGTGGACTCGTCGTGATAATTTTGGGAACTATACTAACCTCGAAGGATTTCCCCGCTTCAATGGTGCCCGTCTGTGGGGAACAAATATTTTTTCTAGTTTCTCATAGTCTCTGGGAAAGGCTGGACTCACATCAGACACACTGCATAATCAATAAGCATGCATATAATAATCACCGCACCCAAGGATGCCACCAAGCAACAAACTAGCACAATAAGCCAAAGAGGCTCACAACGACGGTGGGATGGCACTGTTATAAGCTCGCTACACCTAATAGATCCACAACAAAGGTACGCTTCCATATCACAGCTAGCTTATATATATGTGTATGTATATAAGCAGAATGATATAGATACATTAGTTAAGGAAGTATAAAATTCCTTCTAGAGGAAAAAACCATATAGATTGCTTAACCACGGAGACAAATAATACATCCAGTTAGGGAGACTTGGCGAAGTCACTCTCCATCAACTTATCAAATTAAGAAGAGAATGTGAGCCGCTAGAGAAACACAAAATGATTAAAACTTCATAAGGAAATACATGCGAGGGGAGGGGGGTGTAGTGCAACGGAATGTTATCAGGACAACATTGCAAAGTGTACCCCAAGCTCTAATCAAAATAAAAACACTCTGCGTACACAACGAATACGACCTTAAATTGAAATACTAGAAACAAGATATTACGAACAAAACGACACTACTAACAGGGAATCAACATCATTACTAGGATAATAAAAAGAGCTCATCACCTAATTACTGGAAACTTTGTCTTAAGTCCATACAAAAATTAAGGATTATATAAAAAAAATTCTTTGAAATTACGAAACTTTCTCTACTAAAGAATACAAATTGCGTACCTATTACATATAGTCCCTACATATGTGCTAGCAAGGACATAAAGGCCACAAGGGGAAAAGCTAAAAAATGGTCGCCCATTCTCCCCAAAACTCATTCTAGGATTTGAACATAAATCGAGAATCAATGAATAGTCTAAACATGTGAACCAATTGCCTCCAATCCTCATTATTATCATCTTTTATTTTTTTTCTCTTTATTTTAACATGCAAGGTAGTTTTACCTTTTTTTAGACTACACGCTTGATGACACTTGTGTGTTTTACACTCTGCAATATTTTAACTTAACCTCTATTCTCTGTGGACGAACCCAAATTAGTATTTTTAATACGGACGGATGGAGCACCACATCAGAAATACTAGTAATTTAGTGTTACATGCACATTTATAAGTTTTGATTGAGAAAATAATAACATTGCATATATATACATATATATATTTAAAATGACTAATATTTAAACAACTATATGAATACCAATGTAAATTATCATAGCTGAAGTTCAATACAAAATCAATCAATGATTACGTATCATCATATTAGAATTATGTTAAGATGACTTTTCCTCTTCTTTTTTTTCAATTCCAATTTTAATTTTCATCTATAAATCAAACACGTGATCTAACAAGTGTTGTGACAGGTGATTATGACATAATCAGTAATTGAGAGTAAGTTTAAAATTTAAACACCTCGTGGTTTGGAAATTTTTACAAACTGATTATCCCTAATGTAGAAGTCGGTTGTGTTGTCAATTAATTGTACTCAGAATAGACAAGGAAATGAGCAGTGTCATGTGGGATGGCGAGAATGGGAAATTAATAGGAAAGTGGTGAGATGGGATATTATTGAGTAGAGACAACTATAATAATGAGTATTTTATTATATTATAAGAAAAGAAAGGCTAACTGCAATACTGCGAATAACATGATTTTCAGGAATTATATAGTTAAGTCGGTGTTAATTAAATGCGTTGTTCGGTAGTGTAAAATAAATGTTTTGTTCTTGCTTCATAATTGATACTAGGATGGCATCGGCGATAAATGTTGGTGGAGGTTTTCTTTGCATCCGTTCCAATAGAATGGGTACAAAGGTGGTTTTGATTGGAAGGGGATAGATACGAGTATATGAGGATGAAAATGATATTCATCATGGGTAGTGAGTTGATCGTGAATATTGATCCACATCAGCCTCATTTTCCCTCCGCTCTACTTGACCCGTTATATGCCTATTAATTTAGCATATGATATATTATTTTTAATCTACAATGATCATATCTTATGTATAATTTTTTCATGTGAGAACCTATCAATTTTTTAACATTAAAAATAATACTATAATAAAGTGGATTTTAGGTGTTTATGGATATATAGATGAGGTGCATAAATTGGATTTTAAGTGGTAAAAAGACCCAAGCGGGTGATGGGATGGGTGTGAATTTTGTATAAAATTCTATGAGACAGGGTGAATTTTAATATTGTATCTGCCATAAGTGATAGGGTGGGCATAAATATAAATTTTTTTTGGATGAGCATGAGTATTGAGGAACCATAATCCACACCCACCTTGCCCCAGTGTCATCCCTACTTGATACTGCTTCCAATTTCAAATATTCTTCCTATTTTTGGTATAATTTTCAAAATATATTTGTCGTATATACTTTTAATTACATGTAATAATAGGTCTGCCAATATTTCACATGTTAATATTATTACTTATATAATAATTAAATTTTAAGTTCAAAACGTATCTTTAAAAATAAGATAGAACATTATAAAGTATGGTATAGTTGAACTTATTTTTGTTGAATTTAACTTTTATTTTGCTGAACATAACTTATTATTTTGTTGAACCAAACTTTTCCTGCTAAATTAAACTATTTTTTTCGAACTAAATTTAATTTCCCAAAAATATATTTTAAAAAATGAATATGGAAAACAAGTTGGGACAAACTGGATCGAACTAGATCAAACTAAATAAAACAAGATTGAATTAAGCAAAAATGTACAAAAATTTTCTGAACTGGATCGCACGGAACATTATTAAGATGGGCTAAATTGTACTGGACCGAACTAAATTTTTTTTAATGGACTGAGCCGAAAAAAATTGTACTGAGTTAGAATAAATTGAATTGGACTCAACAATACTGAACTAGAGTGAATTAGACTTGTTTTTGCTGCACTTGACTTATTTTTCAAAAAGAGAAGAATAGGAAAACAATTCGGAACAGCCGTTGAGTTGAACTATATAAGCTGAACTAGATTGAACTAGACTGAATTGAAATGAATTGAATCGGAACTAGGCTGACGAAACTAGTCCAAATTGGGCGAGCTTAACTAAACCAAGCTAGATCGAACTGAATAAAAATTAGACTGAATTGAACCGAATTGAATCAAACTACACAAAACAAAACAAAGTTGAAGTAGATTGAACAAAACCTGGCTAAACTAAACTAGATTGAACCTGACCGGACTGAATAAAGTTAATTGTATTGAAGTAACTGGACTGGATTGAATTGGAGTGAAATGAATCGAGTTTTAATGGATGTTACTTACAATTAAAATGATTATTAAACCTAATAAATTGTATGCTATTCATAACAATAATGCTGATCATATTTCTCTAAAATAATATTAAATATTAGTTGAATAGAAAATTTGTTAAAGCTAAAGTTAATTGTGATAAATTGCACTTATTTTTGTTGAAATTAAATATTTTTAAAATAAATTTAGCTTATTTGTTATAAAATTAAGTCCAACTAAGTGGAAAGTTTTTTAAAAAAAACCAAACAGGTATATGGTGGTATCACGTTCTACATATTGGTGGTATCACGTTCATACACAAACATAAAACCGGCTTCGCACCATAATCGGTGAGACCGACAGGTATATGGTGGTATCACATTCAACATATCATACCCTAACATGATCGGGACGACGTCGCACCCCTGTCGGTCTAACCGACTCTGCCTGCGAGACGATACCCAAGGCAGATTCATATGAACAGTCGACACATCTCTTTTGCTTCAACACAAAGCTAATATGGAAACTAACTACATAAACACTACTCCCTCCGTCCCAGTAGTTTTGACAATTTTTGTCAACTTTTTCAGATCATGTTTGACCATAAATTTCAATTAGTATATAGACTCTAATATCATCATGTGAGATATTGTTAGACT
>JAULKJ010327764.1:0-10184 GCA_032355405.1 Rubia balearica
CTTCTACAGGTCTTCATTATCTTCAAAATGTAGTCTTCAAATCTTCAAAGATAGTTTTCGAAGTCTTCAAAGTCTTCTAATATTTTCCTATTAACACAAAATCTTCTAGAAGAGTAATAAAAGGATAAGTCGCTCTTAACTCATCTTAGAGAATTTCAAGGCAAAATGCCACATCTATAACACAAAAATGAATCCAAAAGTCTCCAAAATAACCATATAAAATGGACACATCAGTGCCACGTGGCACCCTTGGTCAAAAAAATAGGTGAAACAGCCGGCTAGGGCCCAAGCACATGGGTGCTGCAACTTTGCAGAAGCTGGGCACGGGCTCAGTTTGATGAGCAGCCCTCTCCAAGCCTCCATTGTGGGGGGTTTTCGATCTTAGTTCGGACTCCAAATTACATTATTATAATGCAGCCCGCTCTTAGAAACTTCTTTGCTCTGTGTTGGGGGACTTCCAAATTACATTATTATAATGTTAAACAGTAGTTTGAGACATCATCTTCCTCGGGCACACCCATCAGTAGCATTCTGGTCAACTTTCTTCAGAGGGGAGTGGGATTCCTCTGATCGATCCACTCATCAATCTTCGAACCACCAACTTAAACATCAGTTGTACTTGCCGAGAAAAGGGCAGGTTGAAAGGCGGGGAATTGGGAGTCCAAGCAGACAAGGAAGCAGCAGACGAGACAGGCAATCCAAGAAAGCCTGCCGCTGGTGGGATCTAAGCATGTAGGCTCTCATCTTTGTCTGCCCAAAAGAAAAGGATAAACGGGGACTGAAGAGCAGCCCCAAACAAATAACCTGCCTCGTCACCACTAAAAAGAGGGTAGACTATTCTGGATAGACTGTCAGGGAAAAACAAGCCGCGTTGATTCTCCAAGCGGCACCTAGAAGCATTCACAGTCTCCAGAGCTCAGCCCTAAGACCCATCACCTTCGCACGCTCCATGACAACCTCCCCCTCCATCTTGGAAATATTTAGCCCCTGCTTGCCAACCAAGGAAATTTTAACCTTTGCATCCTCCAAAAGTTGGCCCACCTCACATTCTTTCTCAGCCAGCTGTCGTTGCGCGTCCCCTAGTAGACCAGGTCCTAGCGACTAGGGACATCACCTATACAGAAATGAACCCAGTAACACGAGAAAACCTACTATGCAAAGGTAAAAGAAAAGGCAAACGAATGAAGTGAGAGAAATACAAAGCAGTTACCTTAACCACAATGGTAGCAGCAGGGTCAGCACGATTCCCACACTTTGATTCCCACTCCTTGGCATGGCTGGGAGGAAATAATTTTTACACAAACCTCCGTATCTGAGCAGGATAACTAAGGGGATATCCATAATAACGACTAAAGAAGGAGCAGAACCTACTTTGCGGGAATCTGAGTCTATCAGGATCTCAGCCCCGGACGAATCGGATAAGTCATTCTCTATCTCAACCTCCTCAAGAATGCTCCCTGTAGAGCGACTAGTACCTCTCCGGCCATATTTCACCCCCATTATGCTCAGAAGGCCGGCGGTTCCTAGACTGGTGGGGATTAAAAGGGAAAAGATCAATACATAACAGAGACAAACTAGTATTTTCAATTGAGGTGAGAAGGAAGTACTAGGAAGATCTTATCGGAGCCCAAAGTATTGCCGGTACAGAATTTCAAACGGACACAGTCTGGGGGTTCCCTCTACAGAAAGCAAAACTAGCAAAAATGGTCAATGGTTGGGACTATGGAGTGGTAGCGACATAGGGTTTCGAAGGCGACCCTACCCTAATAGATTTGGGGGTTATCTGATGCATAGAATACTTGTAGTGACAAAGAAGTGACTAGAAAAAGTCAGTGAGGGGAAAGCGAAGGTCACGATTTTGAAGAAATTTAAGGTAAATGGGAACGGTCCCGACCAGAGCCTGTCAGATGGTCTGCTCCTTCATCGGTAAAATCACTGAATCATCCGGAAGCTTATCCCCATTTGGAGAGACCCTTAACAGGTTAACCAAGCATCGTGTTCAAAGGACTGGGTTTTGTAGGTGATCTCACCTATCCTAGAATCCCTACTAACACCCATAAAAATAGAGGAATAAAGAGAAGACGTGAAGTACCTGGAAATGGATAGGAAATTCGGGAAGATGAAAAAATGGAAAAAAATTAACTAACATAAGGGTGACATAGACCAAGGTGATGGCAGAAATTGCTTCTGATTTCTTACCGATTAAATATAGTATTTTTCTCATTATCTCTTCCACCTCAATTTAAGAAACCGCTTAAGAAACCATTCATTTTCTTCTTCACAGTGGTAAGAAAATACTTTGTATTATTCATGGATCCCACTTGATTTTCGTATTTATTAAAATTAAAAAATTGACAGAAAATTTGGAGGAAAAAACCAACAGCTTGTGGGACACGTGAGCCAATGCATGGTTGACACGTGTCCCAGACCACTGACACCCTTGTCCCCACAACCGGTTTCTTAACCGATTCCTTAGTAAGAAATCAATGGCAGGTTTCTTATTAAGAAACCGCTCTAGAAATCACCACTGTGGGTGTTTTTGGTTTCTAGAGAGGTTTCTTATAATTAAGAAACCGTCATTGCCCATGCCCCTAAGAGCAGTTAAGTTTTCCATGAAAAGCAACAATTGCCACCCAAGTTATGAAATCATAGGCTGGGGAAGCGAACCGTTTGACATCCATCAAAATGAATACTTTTCAAATTGCTATAAATCTGGGCCACACTCCCTTCTAGTCCCGAACCCGGACTGGGGAGACTTGATAAGTACTGGACCAAAATGTATTTTGGCCTATCCACTATGCCCAAACGCAAGCTAGTGGGTTCAAGAGGAGGGAAGTCACGAGTCTACTGTAGTTGGGTGCGATGTCCAAATTGAGCTTACCAAAGAGGAAAGCCACATAAAAGCTTTCGAGGTCAGTAAATCTATCCAGGTCCAAATGATGTAAATGTCATCTCTCGAGGCAAGAATGCACAGAAATGAGGTAAAGACTTGGAAGAGTTGACCCGCGTCAAGCTTCTAGCAGGAGATGGCTCTGCAAAAGCCTATAAATACTTCGTAGAAGGCCACAATGACTTGTAGCCATCAAATCACAAGAAATCCAGGATCATTAGACTATAAAATATGTCTCCTACACATATAGAACGTAATGACATTAGAACTCAATCATTCACCAACATATAACTAAATTTATCCCTCAACCTCTGACTTAGGCATCGGAGTGCGTACTAGCGAAGAGTCGCCCGGTCTGACTGTCCTTTCTTCTGTTCACGGGAATGTGGTCCAAGCCATCTAGAAGAGATTAGACGCCTGATTTTCGTAGGCATCATCCAAACTCAAAATAAATTGTTAGCATCACATCACTATAACGGAATTTGAGAGTCTTTTTTAGTAATCCACAGCTGAATGATTGCATGATTTTATTCTTTGGTTGTTATGTATTTATTCCATGTTGGTTGTTGATGTACTTGTTGCTGGTTGTTGTTGTTCTTTTTGCTGTTGTTCTTGTTTCTGCATGCTAGGTATGCTATTTTTTTGTGATTACTTGATGTTGCTATGTATATGCATGTTGGATGTTGGTCTGATTATGGAATATGATAGACACAACTGCAAGCTGGAAACAGTTAGCCTTGACCTGCACATAAATGTGCATGGAAACCTGTGCAACTGATTTCCATTAAAGCTTGTTGTTTACATGTTTGTTGTATTCATGTATTGTTTGTGAAGTGTGTCATGGTTGCAACTGAATTTGTTGCAGATATTGGGTTAAATGCATTGTGTAATGCTTGTCTTGTTTTGTTTACACATGTTCAATCATTTATGTGGCTGCAACATGTGACACTATAACATGATTAATAAAACTAAACTTTTTCATGAAACTAATTACAACTTCCTGAAAATGGTTAAATGGCATGTCAACCTTACTTTTAACCGAGGTTGGGTAGGAACATTTCATTCACAACAAAAGTGAAATGTTGCCTTAACCCAACCTTATACCCTAATGCATTTGTAGGTGGCAGCACTTCTTCAGTTTCTCTACTTGATCATGGTGATATATGCTTGCACGAACATGTTATTCACTTTTTACCAATCTTGGTAAAGTATCTTCCATGATGAGCATGTCCTTATTCATGTGAGGAAACTTGTAGTTGTTAGCACCTTTAACTTTGATGATTCCGCAAATAGTTGCTTGATGCGTAATGAATACCTTGCTTTAATTTGTTGCATCATCCCTCTCAAATGCATTATGCACTGCCTCTAGTAGCTCAGCCATAATACCCGAGGCTTGTTCTTGTTGCAAATATTGTATGGAGTTAAAAAAACAAGATCCAATATGTTAAGATCTGGAGAGTTTAAAGTTTGGCTTACTAAATTAATGTTTAATCCTTCATAATGTGCTACAGCTTAAAAAAAGGGTCCTTGTTCTTGATATATGGTGTGGTGTTGTCTTTTTGCATGTATATTGTATTGCTCATGTTACGTGGACACTTGATTTAATTGCCAGCATAACTTTTTGAAGGATTTTTGCCCTTGTCACGTACCGACACAATTTCTATGGAACATCAGCTCTGTTTTTTTATGTGGTTACTTGCGACATGCTCTTGATCAAAAGGGAAAATCCCTATCTTTCCATGAAATCTACCCCCATTCACCAAATATTGGTCTGCTTACATCTCATACAAACATTAATTTGGGAAAGTGAGATTTATGTTTTCATATTCAATAGGGTTCAGGTCCATCTGGTGCTAACAAGTACGTCATTATCAGTTGGCTTAGATAAAACTATTTGTCATCAATGAGTATTACTTGATCCATGGGTCTAAACTGTAGTTGGGCATCTAATTTAGACAAGCAAAACACCAAACTGGATATTTTGTTACGTTTTGCCAATTCTAGCTTTGGTATACACCTCCCTTAACCACTCAAAGTCCAAAGCATAAGTGATACCTCGAGCCTTGAGAACCTAGTAAAGGAAAAATTTTGTAGGAAGAGAAATAATCTCGCTAATAGCAGTACATCACCCGGAATGATCCATTCTAATCGAATTTAGAAGAAGAGAAGGTCCTTACCTATAACCACAACATTAGAACCATGATCTAAGAATATGATCTAAGAGCATAAACTGCAAAAATTGTGGAATATATCAGTCATAAATAGGTGATCCGTGCAACAGAAGAGGTAAGGACATTTTTCCTAAACACTACTACTAAATTGATAATTCACTTAATTATGCATCTAAGAAGATCTTGTGGACTTCCCTGGGACTTTGCTATTTAGGATTCATGAGGATGATAAGGAACACATTGGCAGCCACATAAAACTAATTTCTTCAATTCACATCTGCTAATCCCACCCGCCGATCCTGTCAAAAGACAATAAATCTAAATAAAACAACTAAAAACATTCAGTATAATCTATATTATAAATAAAACACATCTCACCAAAACTTTGAAGATCCTCCATCAAAACTTTATAAAGTCTCAAACCACATCTACAAACAAAGTCACACTCTGCAAAATCATCCATTAAAACACAAAACTCATGAAACACTCTATCAAAATACCTATCACTATGCGTTTAAAAATGTTGGGATAGAAGCCCTTATATAGGCACAACAAGCCTAGGGAATCAAATAATTAAAAAGCACTCCCACAATCCTTGAAATACCAGCTAGTGGGATAATGGCTTGGTAAAACAAAAGCAACTTGTTTCAGAAAAGTCAAACGTGGCATCTTTTCCCGCATGTATGACTCATTATAGAGCCCAAAAAATAAAAATGATAAAAGGGGAGAAGTTACAACCTCGCGTAAACATCTGGGAACTAACCCCCTGAGGACGCTGCACACTCATACCCCAAACTCCGTAATTTGCAAAAAGACTTTTTATACAAAGCATATATTATGGATACGCATAATAGAAAATGAGATGTTAAGGAAGTGATGTAATTGGTCACGACTTCGCATAGCCTAGAACATCACCAGCCAGCTACATAAGAGAACAACCACCAATGCCACATCGCTAACACCATGAAACATTTCCCAGGATTACTGTTTTGCAAAACTACATATTGTATAATAAACATCAAACAACCACTCAAAAATAAGACAGATCATATCCTAGATTTTTCTCTTAGTTCTTCCATATTAATCATACATAATTTCCCTTAAATCCGAAAAATAATTTTGTTAACAAAGCATATAAAGTGGATATGTGTAATGGGGAAACATGATGTCAATGCAAAGACGCAGTTGGTCATAGCTTCGCCTACAACATGACCAACTATCAACATAAATGACTATTCATCAATGCTTCATCTCGAATACCATGAAACACGTCCTGGCATTACTAGTTTGCAAACACAAAAAACAAAACCGCAATCAATAGAACCATAAACATCAATAGCATTTCAATTATCAGATTCCCACAAATTAAGGCCTCCAGCTGGTCCACCAAATCATAACATCCATAATCTACCAATAACTTCCAATTTAAGCTCCATTTTCTGCGCTTGAGCACTCAGCATCACCAAGCATACTAGTCTGCCCAAACATCTCTGTCGCTAAAGGCATTGTCCTTCCTATCAACTCGTTTACCGTAGCCTCATCTTTTGTCACAACTTTATCAGCCCTATTTTCTCGATACTTTCATGCTCATTTTCCTTAAGCTTATTCAATGTGGGCAGCTAAAACAGCTTCTCAAAGTTAAATAGCATTTTAAATGGATGCACACCATTTGCGATCATTTCAAAATACTTTCTATCCAAGATTTCCACGACTTGCATAGCGTACTGATCAAGGGCCTGAATATCATCAAGTTATGTTGTAGTTGCGGTAAGATTTAGCTCCCATAACCTTTTCCTTTCCCAGTAGCACTCCAACTCCGCAATCATAGGATAAATCCCTACAAAGAAGTTACAGAAACATCACGATTTCAATAACTTATTAACCAGAGTACAAGCATACTTACGATCAGTATAACTCCCATCTCGCAACTCAGAAAGTTAATCCATCAGGATTTTATACAACCTGTCATTTTCCTCCATAGCAATACCTTTTTTTTTACACTTCCTTAGGAAATATTTAACTTCTCATGCATGTCTTGACCAGCCTCTTTAATCATATCACTCAAATGTGATTCATAGTAGTGCATCAATAACTAATAATAGTATACACTCCTAAAAACAACAGACAAACCTGTATTATATAGGATGGAACTCCTTCATAACCCCAATAGAAACCTGCTTGGTTTCCCCGCTATCGAAACTAACCCCAGCCAGGCCAGAAGGAATATCAGGTGTAGTCTTAACATTCTTACGGGAAGGGCTCTGGTACAATGTTTCCTTCCTTCCCTCCTCCATCCTCCTTTACAAGTTTAGCACCAACTTTAGATACTGTCATCCCTACATAGAACATGAAAAATTAAGCAACGAACAAACCACTTAAGCGGTCAATTATAAGACATGACAAGAAAAACCTTGCTTCCCACAGGGACGTTTTACCTTCACGGTATGACGTAACATTTCCCTAACTAGCTGACTCTTTTTAGTCAATCACCCTACCTTAGTATGAGGTTTAATAGTAACAGAATAGTTCCAAGGAGGAATAAGCATACCATTTCCCAGAGCCGTCTATTATCATGAGCAAAGTGAGCAACGGAACAGGGCCCCAAATTTTGTAGAGCCTCAAAATAATTTCTTTTACTATTACTATGTAAAATAAATTTTACCATAGATAATTGTGTAAGTGTTTTGTGAGATAATGGTAATGTATTTGTATATGGTAATTAACATGTGTATCTTCCACATATACCTATTATTAAGACTTACCGTAACTGTTAGTCCATAAAATTATGGAAAATGAACTAGTAGTTATATTTTATTTTCATACACGTAAATTACCGGTTACTTAACAAATTTATTAATGGTATTTAATAAACATTGTATCCCAAGGAATACGTAAAAATAATGCACAGTTATGTATAGTTCTAAATCCCACAAAAAGTGAGATATAAATTATCATTTAAATTTAAATATGAATCAGATTAATTTTATTGACGGATAGGTCGTTCTTACTATATCGAGATATTGTGTACGAATTAAACTTTACTTATTTCCTGACTCCACCATAAAAATTTGGGAATTCAAAATAATTTTGATACTGTTTTTTACTGTTACCAAGTAAAATAATCACTAAGAAATAATTGTACATTATTTTAATTGAGTCCATCTCTTGAAAGAAATTCTTTCCATAAGTCATGGAAAGACCAAAGTTTAAAGTGCAAATTAGAAGAAATGAAGATAAAATTTTGGGTTGCATGAATTAGGTTATAAACTTTATAACTATTACACGTTGCATAATAGATTTTTAATGTTGCAACTAAGACCTTTTACCTTCTATTATTCTAATTAAACTCCATCTTTCTATAAGCCTATGGAAAGATGGTTTTTTCCAAGATTTTGTCATTTTAATTATTATTATTATTTCAAATAATTATATTTAATTTTTAGGGCCTCGTTTTTTACCTAATGCAAGGCCTTCAATTTTTTGGAGATAGCCCTGTCATTTTCTTCCTTAACAAAGAAATACCATTTTTTTCCAGTAATCACAATTACTAGGGAACTTGTCCACAAGTTGAACAGTAGGAATGAAGAGTAAAACGTATACACAACTACGAAACCAACACTACATAACTTATAAAACTTAAGAAAGTGTCAATCTCCAAACCTTTGTTTGCATCCTTACACTGTTCTATATATCATGTTAATAGCCAAACATCTTGGATGAAGTTGGGTAATAGCTACACTATACCTATATAAGAAAATCCTAATAAAATCAGGAATAGGTAATACTGACCCATCCAATAAATGATGCTCATAAACACTAAAAAAAACTCGGAGGAGGGCTCCAAACCCTCTCCCCTACCTTGGGAAGTTTAATATCGATTTTTTAAAAGGGAATGATGATATTCTATCAACTTTGACAAAGAGGTATCATTTACTATTCTATCTTATTCATCTACACCCTTTATAGCTATATTTTCATAAACAGACTTCTTACTGGAGCAAGCATCGCTACCACGCGCTACCCCGTCAAGACCCGTAACAAATCAGGTTACAGAAGACAATAACTCTCATCGCACAATCATTATATTTAACAACGGAGGACGATAGAGGAAAGTACTCTGGAAACCTAGAAGCATTGAGAATGAACTCGTTCAAAAGACCTCAACGACAGGAGTATTACTCCAGGTACGCCCCACAAAATCACAATAGTTACTTTTTATTATCCTCACGTCAAAAATCATGCCTCAAAAAGTGCACCTTCTTAACTCACGTAAGTTGTGTAAGTTACAAAAGGGAACCGTCAATCGTTAAAGGTGCCAATGACGATTACTAACCAATATGAATAAAAAACATATGGAATATTTCATATTCCCAAAATAAAAATTTTACCCACATTGTATTATACATGGTTCATAATCTACAGAGATTGCGGAATATATCAGTTATAAATATGTGATCAGTGCAGCAAAAAAGGTATGGACATTTTTCCTAAACACTACTACTATATTGAATATTCACTGATTTATGCATCGGAGAAGATACCGGGGACTTTCCCGGGACCTTGCCATACAGGATTCATGAGGATGATAAGGAGCGCCAAATCCAAATACTATGTCGGTCCGGAAGGAATTTACCTGATATAGTTGGTGAGATTTTTTACTGTCTGATGTTATAGCTCTTTGTACACTACTCATCCCCATTTGTAAACCTATTGTTGTTCCTCTTATAGTTCTTCGTGAATTGGTAGGCAAAGCTTTTAATGCCTCCAAATCAATGGTAATCTTGTTTTGTGTAGTATGGCCTTCCATCGTATGATGAAAGTCCAGTGAAATTTCGGATGCAAGTTGTGCTCTAGCACGAGACCATGTGGTGCTCACAATTCTTATTGTACAATTGAGCAATGTTGCAGCCTCGACCTACTTAGAATGCTTGATCTTCCCATTTTGATAATACTTCAAAAGAAACTAACCCAGATGTTGTCTTTCCTCATAGGTCAAGTTCTTAATCCACATGTTCCCAAACGGGAAAAACGAGAATGAAAGGGAAGATGCAAAGCCAAGGGAGCAACCAGCTCCTTCGGGATGCTTTGGAGGGCTCCATGATGTGCGAAACCCAAATCTAAGG
>JAULKJ010327774.1:0-10183 GCA_032355405.1 Rubia balearica
CTATAGTTGATGATTACTCCCACTCTGTTTGGGTTTATTTATTAGTTGCTAAGTCTGATGTAGCATCTAGATTTAGTGAATTTTGTGCTATGATCAACAATCAGTTTGGCCCTGTGATTAAGCTTGTCCGGGTAGATAATAGTAATGAATTTCTTCCTTTGAGATCATATTTTGCTGAGTCTGGGATCATTTTTGAGACATCTATGGTTGATACACCACAGCAGAATGGTCGTGTTGAATGCAAGCATCGCTATTTGCTTAATGTGGCTCGTGTTTTACGCTTTCAAGCCAATCTGCCTATTGATTTTTGGGGGAAATGTGTTCTTACTGCTGCTTATTTGATCAATCAGACACCCATAAAGCAACTCGACGGGTGCGCGCCTTTTGAATTACTCCATGGACGTCCTCCAAATTACAAAGTTTTGAGAGTCTTCGGTTGTTTGTGCTTTGCCTCATACGTTCCCAGATTTCGAGACAAGTTTGCTCCGCTAAGTAACAGATGTTTATTTCTTGGGTATCTTGCCGGGAAGAAAGGCTATCGTCTTTTTGACTTTGAAACCCGTACTTACTTCAACAGTCAGGATGCTGGTTTTTATGAATACTAGTTTCCTTACAGTATCATACCAGAGGTTCTCCCGATGTCTGTTGCATCACTGCCACCGACCTCCAACCCACTGGCACCTGGACCGCCTACTACTGTCTTCCCGTCACTGTCGACGGCTGATGTAATCCTGCACGTGTTTGCCAAGCCGTCTGCTTATGACTCACCATCGATTGCTGAGTTCAATGAGCCACCCGATACTGTCATCAACGCACCTCCAGTTTTTACAGTTCACGCGCCACCAGTTGTTCCGGTGCCTCCTCCGTCTACTTTACCTCAACCACCAGCTTTGTCGATTCCAAATCCGACATCGTTATCTTCGACTGAGCTGCCAATTGTCCGACAGAGTGGTCGTTCTCGTCGACCTCCTACCTATCTACAAGATTATGTCTTGTCTGCTGCTGATATTAATAACTCCCCTATTACTACAACCACACCTGCGATGTCACATTCCTAAGGTGTTCTTTATCCCTTAACTGATTTTGTAAATTGTAATAACTTTTCTAGTACGCATTCTAGATTTTTGGGTACAGTGACTTCTAGTGCAGATCCTACCACTTACTCTGAGGCTTCTCAGTATGCTCATTGCGCGTGATGCCATGACTGGTGAAATTAATGCACTTGAGCTTAATCAAACTTGGACCTTGTTTTCACTACCTCTACATAAGACTTCCATTGGATGCAAATGGGTGTACCGTACCAAGTTCAAATTGAGGATTCCATTTATCGTCAAAAGAAGATATTGACTATACTGAGACATTTGCCCCTATTGCAAAGATGAGTTCAGTTCGTCTGTTTCTATCTATTGCAGTCATTCATGGTTGGGAACTTCACCATATGGATGTGCATAATGCTTTTCTTCATGGTGATTTACATGAGGAAGTCTATATGCGCCCTCCACCGGGCTATCATGTGCATCCGGGTCAAGTTTTTCGACTTTAAAAATATATTTATGGTCTTCGTCAGGCTCCTCGTAATTGGTTTGCAAAGTTGGCTCAGGCTTTACGTGCATTTTTTTTGTTCAGAGTAAGGATGACTACTCATTATTTTCTTTTACCCACAGTTTGGTTCCCTTCCACATCCTTGTCTACGTGGATGATTTGGTTATTGTTGGTAGTTCTTTGTCGCTCATCTATGAATTCAAGAAATACTTGAGCTCTTGTTTTTATTTGAAGGATCTTGGTACACATAAGTATTTCTTGGGTATAGAAATTGCTAGAACACCGGATGGGATGTTTCTCTCACAAAGGAAATATGTCATGGATATTTTATCTGACACAGGTTTGTCGGCTTCTAAACCGTCTGACTTTCCCATTGAGAAACAACATGATCTTGGAAAGGTTGAAGGCCTCCTTACGATGATCCTAAGCAGTACCACCGACTGGTGGGACACCTCAGTTTTCTCACTATCACACGACCTGATCTTAGCTACTCTGTTCCTACGATTGCACAGTTTATGAAGTCTCCTTGTGTTCCTCACTGGAAAGCTTCCATGCGTGTTCTTCATTATCTGAAGAGTCATCCTGGTCAAGGTTTATTTCTCTCTTCCCGTAGTTTATTACAACTGACTGCTTATTGTGGTTCTGATTGGGATGCCTGTCTAATCACACTTCAGTCATTATCTGGATACTTTGTGACCATTGGTGATTCTCCAGTTTCATGGAAAACCAAGAAACAACCTCAGTTTCTTGTTCTTCTACGGAAGCAGAGTATCGTGCTATGGCAGTTGCATGTTGTGAATTGTTGTGGCTTAAGTCTTCAATTAAAGACTTGGGTGTAGTTCAATCTACTATTATGTGATTATTTTGTAATAGTCAGTCGACTCTCCACATTGCAGCTAACCCGGTGTTCCATGAACATACGAAGCATATTGAGGTTGATTGTCATTTTTTTCGTGATCTTGTACAGTCTAGTGCTATTGCTACTCATCATATTCGCACGACTGATCAACCTGTGGATTTGTTTACGAAGGCTCTTGGAAGACATCAATTTCATTCTTTGCTTGCCAAGTTGGGCATTTCGGATCCCCATGCTCCAACTTGAGGAGAATTATTAAGGAATAGTAATATTTAGTAATATTACTTGTAATTGTAATTAGATTAGAATTACTTTTCTAGTCTGGTATAGGTCTTTTGTACAAGTATATAATGTACCCCAGAGCATGAATACAAATATACAATTATTACCCCTTAAATTCTTCACAAAGCTTACGGGAACAAATAATCCTAAATGTAAATAAAAATACAAACTAAATTGAAATTGTCAAATCTATAAAATTAAATTTTGAACTATCCAAAAAATAACCATTCTTGAACAATAAATGACTCTAAACTAATTATAACTAAAAAATAATAAAATGGAAAATAATATTCTTCAAATGTTGTGATGTTGTTATACCCTTCTTAAATGTGTTGAGATCGAATGACCTGTGAATAACAATATAAAAATAGATATTAATAACTTGAAAATAGATGTTTAACTAATCAATATATTTAACAATAATACAATTTCATATGTAATTTTTCACTTTTAAAACAATATAGAAAATACATAGGAAGTAAATGCATATATTCTCAATCCTGCAATTTAAAAACGATCATAATAATTTTATATGTAAACTAGTTTGAAACATCAAATGATTGGACCGGAATTATATGATTATAAAGAAAAATATATTCATGCAAAATTTGTATTTATATATGTGTGCTGCCTATTGTTGTTTTGTTTAGTTTGCAATGGTTGCATACGTATGTTCTCCCTATCTTCTACCTTAGTGAAGACTAAGATATCATATTGGAGTTGAAAAGTTCAAACACAACTCCCGTACATAATTTTTTTTCAATTCGCAAACATGATTTGTGCTAATAATTAAAAGAACAATAGTAATTACAAGGGATATACGAATATAAATAACCTTGTAAAATCCTATGGCGGCGGATCTGGTGGTTTGGTGGCGGTGGCGACTCAGGTTTAGAGTGTTTGAAGAAGTTTAGGGTGCAAAGTTGGAGAAGAAAAGGTTTATGGGTATAATGGTCATTAGATATTTAGTTATAAGTTTAGGGGATATTTTTGGCTTTTCACTTTGGGTCAATGTCTGAATTGCATCGATCAATACCTGAATCGTGTAAATTGGATAAAACTGCACATTTTTACAATCTTATAGGGTCACTTTTGCACTCTCAAATTTAACAAGGTCATTCCAGCACTTTCTCAATGTTATAGGGTCATTTTTGCACTTTTCCCCAAAATAAATTTTTGTAATTTATATATACTAAAAAAAATAATTTAGCATCAGTGTTATTTAATTATTTAAATTCACATATAGATTTTTTATATGTAATATTTATTGTTAGTGTATTAATTAAAATTAACTAATTTATAATTATTTAAATAGTTTTTTAAAAAAACTTGGCAATTCATAATAAAATTATATTATAATGTTAATGTACACTTAAATATTAATTGTAATGTTAAAATAGAATGATTTTAGAAAACCATATTACTAATGTTTATTCATTGTTAGTGTATTAATTAAAATGAACTAATTTATTATTGTTTCAACAGTTAATTACATTTAAAAAAAATTAGCGATTCATAATTTATTTTTATTGTAATGCTAATGTACACATAAATATTAATTGTAATGTTAAAATAGAATGGTTTTAGAACACCATATCAGTAATGTTGCTTTTGAGTCACTATAACTACATCAATGTCATTAACTTTTTAAAGTAAAATTAGAACTACAATATGTTTTATATTACATTTATCAATAAATTAATAACGCATGTATCCCAACATTAGTTTGGACATAATTTATGCAATGTTGAGATAAAATGACATCAAAACACTATATTTAAAATGTTGGTATACGTAACTATACTAACATAAATTTTATTGATAGTATCTTACTATCTTACTTGATGTCATTATAGTTTTCTATAACAACATTAGAAAAAAAATATCATAAAATATATGTTGGGATTATATACTATCTTCATCCTACCATAATTGTGTCATGTAGTATTATCTTTGAGTCGAATTAACTTTTTGACAGAAAAAACACAAAATATTGTTTTACTCAGCCTAAAATTTAGGCAGGGTATAATATGCAATTACTATAAGTTTTAATTATGGTGGGGATTTTAAAAATAAGCTAAAAATATATAGGGCTTTTGTTGTAAATATAGGAAATTTTGGTCCATACATATCAAAATTTCAGATATATATTTCATTTTCTCATTTTCTTTTTTCACTAGAAAATGCCAACGGCTGTCGAAAACCGCCATGAAAATCCAAACATCAGCCAAAAATGCTGGATTTTTACCGGAAAACCATTCGCCTCCGTCGATCCCCGCTTCATCTCTATTTCCCACAAGAATCTTCTTTTTCCACCAGTGATCTCCATTTTCACCAGCGAGATAAGCGAGAACGCGACCTTTGTTGCAATTCCAAGAACCCAAACTCTGTTGCAATTCACCTTGTTGGAGCCGTCGAACGGTTGCTGCTAAATAAAGGTCCAGCCAGCGACGATTATACTGACTTAGAGGTCTCTGCAGATGGATTCGCCGATGATTCCGACAAAGGCATTGTTACCGAGTGCTGACTCCATAAGGCTGATGTGCAGGCGTGGTGAGAAGAGGAAATGTGAGCGCGCTGACGGCTGGCTGGAAGAAGAGCGCGACTAAGAACAGAAGCAGGGCGGAATGTCTTCTTCAGTGAAGGATTTTCCATCTAGGGCGTGAAATTCAGAATCTCTATTTGGAGAAGAAGGCGTGTGAATACATGCGTGGTTATTTGCAAACACTCTTTAGTGAGTGAAGCCAAGCGTTTGGTTGTGTAAGGTCGTGTATTATCTCATTGTTTTTAATTGATATATTTAATTTGACAATTTAACCTTTGCTAATATTTTCCAATTTCCAATTGATATTTTGTTAGTTGTAGTTGATGTTTACGTATATGTTATTGAGGTTTCTGCTTTGAAATTCATATTTGATTTGACAATTATAGCTATGATGATGTTTTATGATTTTCCTTTGATATTTTGTTAATTGTAAATGACGTTTTATGATTTTCACTAATACTATAGTGTTGGTGTTTTGTCAATTGTAATTGCTGTTTTCATGGTTTTTTGTTTTATGTTTTGAAGTTAATATTTAATTTGATAGTTAAAGCTTTTTTGATTTTTTTTAATGTTTTATGTTTTGAAGTTGATATTTAATTTCACAATTTAAGTTATATTGATGATTTATGATTTTTTAATTTTTTTTAGTTGTAGTTGATGTTTATGAATTTGATTTCACGATTATGTTGATGTTTTTCAATTTTTTATTGACATTTATTTAGTTTTTAAAATAATTTTTTCTGTGATTATAGTTGATATTTTATGATTTCCATCTGATGTTTTGTTAGTTCTAGTTGATGTTTATAAAAAAAATTGGGGATTATGTTAATGTTTTTCATTTTTTTGTTTATATTTACCCTCTAAGAAACAACCATTTACCTTAGTTGTACAACACTTTTTACTGTAGCTTTAGTCCAAAAAAATGAGGTAAATAATGGCATAGTTAAAAGTACATTTTGCCTCGGTTTTAGACCGACACCGGCAGGTATTGTGACCGAATTTGGTCGAAATGAGAGCAACATCGCAAGAGATTTTAACTAACGTCACATGCTTTGGGCAGTAATTCCATGCTAATTTGGAATTCTGACCAATACGACATTATTTTGAAAGGCTAATCTTGCACACTTTCTACCGACGTCAATTTGTGTGATGTCGGCTACTTGTCATCGTTATACTGGCATGTGCAACGTCGCTTGTTCATCGGAGGGTCATCAATTCTCATAGAATATTATAATATTTTATATTTAATGACACAAAAAGTCATTTGTCGCTAGCTGATACATGTTATTTAATATTCGATGACTCTTGAAATGGTTAAACGCCATACAACAATCAATTGTTTTACAAATAATGCGGAATGGAATCACATAATAGAACCCACAAAAATGTAACATATATTAAAAATATATGATACAAACTATTAAAATACATAATATGAAATTGAAATATTATTAATATTGAACCTCTATTGTCTACGTTGTACGACATTAACACTGTCAAGGCGACTAGTGAAATGACAAGTCCATTGATTTACATGGTTAAAGTTCATCGATAACTCTCTTTGTCCTATTGCAACCAATCCACAACACAGAAAATTTATGTTATGAATGAGCATTCCCCAAATGAAATAAACATAATATAGTCATACTTAGATGACATTAATCTCAACCGAAAAAACATAGCTCATCTACTTGAGTGCGATGTTAGTTATTCTGAACATTAATGTTGCATAGGTCAACGTGCAGATCGACGTCAGACATTCATATTTTTTTAAGCATTTCTTCATTTTTGCTTCGAATGAACCCTAATATATGACCAATACTTCTTATCATTTGTACATGAAATTATTTTGCCAAAATCTACACTAACCAGTAGATAACATGTAGCACCAACATGAAAATATGCAACATTTCTTTGACATATGCAATGTCAGTCATTATTCGATAACATATCGCAAGGCCCAATGGATTGAGATGGGCGTGCACATTCAAAGTTTGTTCGTACGGAAATGTATATTACTAGAAAACAGGTACATAGGATGCTGCTGGGAAAGAAATGCCGGTGTTAGGAATTCTATAGGTACTGGTATTCGGTTAAATGAACCAAAAAACTGATGCATGTGAATAAATCCGGCACCGATACACTGAATATTGGTGCATATATTCAGTGTATTCTTTCCGAGATTCAGCACCAGTACACTGAACACCAGTGCTAGATACTGGTGCCTTTGTAGAAATATTATCTCAGTTTAATATATTCCGGCACCGGTTTTGGATAATTGACATATCCTGTGCTAATACATGTACCTATGAATTAAATAGTAATTTTGGTGGGTAAACGTTTGGTGGAAAAATATCCAGCATCGGTATGTTGACTAATGGCACCGGTAATATTGCCGGTGCTCGATACATAGATTTTTCTTTCTTTCAAAAAAAGGGTTTATGGTATGAGTTACTCAAGAACATGTACTAGCGCATTCCAACATTTCACCAAAAATATAATTTATTTTATATTTAGGCAACAATAATAAAAATCATGCATTTTGGATCCATGGATAATTGGATAATACATTCTTGGGCCATAGTGTAATTTTTCAAGACTGTGTAGAAATAATCATTGTTGACTTTGAATTACATTTTTCGTGTAGCCAATTTCGTGATTCGACAACTCCAACCTTTTTGGGGGGACTTAAGAGCATAAGGTAAAAACTTTACATGTAACTCCAAATTGAAATCCGCACAAACGTGATGCTACCCTATACACCCCCATTTTATTTTCCAAATCCGTAATGAAATATTTATCAACAATTGGGCACAATAGCATATCCATAATTCTTTCCGATTTCCCTTTCTTACTTCTAGTTAATCAGCTCTAAGTTACTCTAAAACATGTACTAGCACTTTTCAAAATTTCATCAAAAAAATCATTTATTTTATATTTCTATATTTATGCAATAAAAATAAAATTCGTGTATTTTGGAGAGAAGGATAATGTCGTAACAAATTTTTGGGTCATAGCGTAAATTTTCACAAATATATTTGAGGCTTTTCCTTCACCCATTGTACCTAGAATTTCAAAGGCGTAATCGTCTCTTATTTAATTCATTTTGGTGTCTTCAATTTTGAAATTCACCGCCTCCAAATTTCTTCTCTGGACCTATTAGTAAACTTTAAAAAATTAACCATAAGATCAAGTAATACTAGCACCAGCATTGCTTTCATTCATACCGGTTATATATTATGGTGGGAAAATGAATTTTCTGAATTTTAAAGCATAATTTTGGAGGGATTGTTAAATTTTGGAAGTATTGGACTTAACACCGGTAACTTAGACACCGGTATTAGTACCGGTGCTACATACTTAGAATTTTTCCCCAGGTTTGCTCTTGGGTTCAAAAAATAATAATTGTACCCCATATAAAGCAGCTGCTTATCATATACATAGCACCGGTATGAGCCATTTTGGCACCGGTTTTTGTATGGTGCTTCACACTTTAAAAAAATCTCAGATTTTCTTTCGGGTTCATGTTTTATTTTTAATAAGCAATGTAAAGTATATTTAAGCAGCTGCTTTTCATACACATAGCACCTATATAAGCCATTTTGGCACAATTTTTTTTGCCGGTGCTCCATATATACATAGATTTTTTTTTCATATTTGCACTCGAGTTCATGTTTTTAAAAAATCATATAACACAGCGTTAAGCAGTTGCTTTTCATAAACACAGGTAGCGGTATCAGCCATTTTGGGCAACGGTATTTGTACAAGTTCCGGTGCTAGGTACTTAAAATAAAAGGAGCCCAATTTGGTTCCATCTGAATCATTGATTTCTTTTGTTGATTAAATTTCAACCATTAAATCTTTGTCTATGTAAACTAAATCTGAAACACTAAATCTATCCCACCTTCATTTCCTCTACCTCCTCCCCCTCCTCCTCCACCATCTCTGCCACCACCTAGCCCCACTTTGAAGGCTTCAACGTTGACGATGACCCCCCTATCTGCCCTTACTTCCGACCTCACACTCAAGGTTCTGGTTCTTTGATGTTATCTCGGTTTTATGGAGATTAGGTTCTATTGCTTATGATAATTGATGTTAATATATGTTTAGGTCTAATTTGTTTCATGAAATTGTGGGTTGTTATGTGTTTTCATATATGGTTACGAATTTTCAAGTTTTCTTACATGAAATTCTTGTATTTTGTGTTTTGTTCGTCCTATTATTTTTCATGAATGTCTGGGTTTCATATTCCAGCCGGTGAGTTTATTCTCAAGGGCCATATTTTTTTCATCAACCACCTATTTACTAGCACAGGTACAAGCGAGCATAGGCACCGGTATTTTCATCTGTGCCGAAGTATGGAGGTGATGGAATGTATATTTTTAGCACGGTAGTGTCTACCAGGGACGGAATCTATATTCAGGCACCCGTATACACTACCGGTGCCTTTGTAACTACATTTCAGCACCACCATACTTAGGCACCGGTAGTCCATAGACACAAAATACCGGTGCCTATGTACCAAAATACTAGTGCTATAGGGGGTTCCTGTAGTAGTGGTAATTATTGTCCACGGTCATGATTATTAAGCCTTTTTCTCACTATTTACAAACGTGGAATTATTTTGACAACACAAACCCTATACCCTATATAAATCATCATACTTCATGAAAATAATCAATCTTTGTTCTATGAGGAAAATGACAATAACAAAATCACTACTCCCTAACTCTGTCCCAACAAAAATTGACTTTTGAAATTGAACAAAACTATTTTTGACCATTAATATCTTTACTTGCGCGTGTTTAAAATTGATCAAAAAAATAATATTATAAAAACATATGTTAACACGATTATAATGATATCGCTCACAATAATATCTTATACTCCCTCTGTCCCACTTTAAACTTCCTATTTGCTTTTTCAGAGTCAAACTTTACAAACTTTGACCCTAAATA
>JAULKJ010327782.1:0-10183 GCA_032355405.1 Rubia balearica
CTCCCTCCATCGTTCCCCTTTTAGCCCTTTTTAAAGTACTGTTGGCCCCTCGTATAACAAAACTGCTAAATCGTCACTCTTTCGTCCGGTCAAAGCGTTAGTTGTTGGTCAAAACATCAATGTCATGGGCAATATAGTAATTTCTCCTCATTTTTATTTTATTTTCTTCTTTCTTTTTTTCTCCTTTTCTTTTCTTCTTTTCTCATTTTATCCTTTTCGAGCAGTACCGCCTCCTCTATTTTCTCCTGGCCCACCTATTTTCATTTATCCCACTGATTCAAGCAACACCACCTATCCAGCCGGTCCAGTCAAGCTCCTACCGCCGGTCCAGTCAAGCTTCAGCCGAACATTTCCCCACGTAGTTCCCGTTTCCAATTTTCAAACTGAATTCTGGGTTTCGATCCTTTGTTTTTGCTGAAACAATCATCATTCTTTGTTGTATTGGGTTTTGTTTTCTCCCTTCAAACAAGTTCAAGAAAGTGTTTTTTTCTTGAAGATTTGGACTTTTATTTTTTTAAACAAGTCCAGGCGGCTTCGTCGGACTCCGTTAGGGTTTCTTTGAGGTGACGGCAGTTGGTCGAGGAGCGTTCTGAGTCAATATTTTCGTAAATCGGTGGAAGAGCGTTCCGAGTCAATCCAAGAAATGACGATTGAGAGGGCTAAGCTGGTGTTGTTGAGAGCTGGGGTGGTGGTGGCGGGTTGCAATGGGTGATGGCGAGGACTAAGTAGGTGGTGGTGGTGAGGGCTGAGCTGTTGGTGGCGGGCTTGTGGCCGCGGACGGTGGTGGCGGATGGTAGTGTTTAAGGATGGAGGGTTGGATTGTAATTTTTAGAAAATGTGGGGGGTTGGGTTTATAATTAAAAGAAAATGCATAGGGCTCATTTTATAAATAATAAAGAGTGAAAAGTTATTTTTACCCTCAACTAACGGAGAAAACTTCAGAATTAATGTTTTGACCGGACGGAAGGGCGACAACTTAGCAGTTTTGTTAGATGAGGGGCCAAAAATATTTTTTTTAAAGGACTAAAAGGGGACGATGGAGGGAGTTCAGGGGTCTCCCAAGTCATTCGCCCTAATAAATAAAAGTTCAAAAAGATAGTCAAGCATCCATACAAATTCTCCAACCAAATCAAAACATGCACGCACACAATTAGTACATAATAAAGAATATATATTGGCTTTAGAAAGAACCTAGTATCTGGGGCAACAAAATTCTTCAAGTTTAGAAACATCTCACATATTACACCCCTCTTATTTTGCCTAACGGGACACCCAATCATGCGTTATTTCTCTCAATTATTGCATCACTTGCATTCACCAATTTTCATAAACCAATTGAAAGAAGAAAATATTTTGTTTCCAATTTTGAAAATTTTCCATGTTTTAATTTAACAAAACTAATTTGCAATTTTAAAAAAAGAATATTGAATGTAAATAAAATAAAATAAAATGCATAAAAAATTGCTTGAGGTTGCCTCCCAATAAGCGCTCTTTCTTGATGGTGACAGAGTTGACCACAATTTTTGCACAACGATGAGTGGGCATGTTGAGACAGATTTCATCCACTTCTGTCCCCTCAAACAGACTTTTCCACTTCAACCTCAATTTTCTTTTATTATAACTCATCTTGAAATTGAATGAATGCACTTTCTTCCCAAATTGAAACTTCTTCCCTCATGAGTGTCGAAAGAGCATCTTCTTTCAATACTTATATTGTTGTCAATGATCATGGGATGTGTTTCCTTCTCATCCAGATACACATATTTCGGGTGTGAATAAAGGGGATCAAGTTGCAACTTCAAATTCTTCAAAAGTGGGGGTAAAATAATTTGGGATATCTCTCACTCTACCGAATGGGAAGGTTTTGGTTTTTCTAAATTCACATATTCTGGTTGTATAGATGAAATTGAGCCTTTAGAATCTTCATCAAAGTCTATCCTACCCTTGCACAGAGGAATTCTGAATAAGTCATCGCGTGATCAATAAAAAAGCTTTATTAATCTTAGATCCATACAAAAACAAAGGATTCCAGCAAAATGACTTGCGTAAACTAATAAAATTTCCCTGGGAAGAATTACAACATATTATGTGCGAGCCTATTACAACAGATAAATAGTTACTTAAATCCCTTGCTAAACGCTAGCAAGATCGTAAAGGCCCCGGGAGGGAGTTAAAGAATGGTAGCCCATTCCCCTATCTTTCACCCCCCCATGAAGGGCACCATCCTTCTCATGTGGCATACTAACAAGAAGTGATACATCGCTCCGCCAATCCACCTACCCTACCATCCCATCATCGGAGGACTTCAGATGCCACGCATCTGCCATGAGCTTTGCTGACTAAGTAGCCCATCTTCTCCTCCCGACGTTAGCCTGAAGAAAACTGGGCATCCCTCTCCTAAGCGCTCATGTCTGATGGCTAATCGGATGGAGATTGTTCATCATCCTTCTTCTTAATCCCACGGTCACCTAATCTCACTCTTCTATCCTATCCAAAATCATAAAATACAGCCATGCATCAGATAATGAAACCTAAGAAAGACAAACACTCTCAATATTAAAAACAAAATTTTACGTTAAACACGAATATACTTAAAAGATCCTGTAAGGGATGTAATATGGATTTGGACCTCCATCAATAGGGGTAATTCCTTCAAATTACTCATACATAACGGGTTATCACATAACCGAGTAGACCCCCAAACAAAACTTGGGATGGCTCTGACATCCAAAAATAATCCCGAAAAATTACAAACTACGGCCCCCATGGGAAAAATCCCCTAATCAACAAGCAACCGACTTATACACACTAACAAGCATACAAAATATAAACACAATACACATTCAAAGCTACTTCTCCAAATACTCAACACAAAGAAACAACGTACAACCCCAACTGATAAATTGCTCTAGAAATAACCCATTTTATAGGTGTAATTTGTCTTGGGAAAAATAAATACCCATTAATAAAATACTTGAAAGATCGTGTCTCCTCGTTTCTCAAAACTGATTAACCACTAAACGGAACACACCAATATTCTACATATTCCAACAAATAATTCGAAGAGACCATGCCCATGTGGCATGCTTATCCCCTCACATGCTCACTATCCAACATTTGAAAATTAATTTTGATATAAGTCCACACAATCACACATGCCCAGTCAAAACCACAGAGGCCTACCCATAATACAGAAAAAGTACAGAGTATCCCCTTACCTTTGCTTCACATATGCCCAAGAACCACTTCTCGTGAGTAACTAAACCCTCGTCTTTAAACCAATAATCTAGTCTAGTCAAGTGACACAATTACGTGAATCAACAATAGATTCGCACAAGTAACAAAGTTACTCACACTTTGCGGCGAGACATGACGATCACCCATAGCTTCAAACAAGTATGGAAAATCACCAGCCAAGTGACATAAGTAGAAAATCGCCATGCCTTCTCGCTGCAATTCCAATACCCCAATCCCACTAGTTTATATGCACCACTTTCAATAAATCACGATATTCCACTACACTCAAGTATACACACTCTTAGCAACTACCAACTATCCCACACACATTCACTACACTGAATTCCCGGTTATATTATGAATTCTATCATAAAACCATTTCAACTATGGCCACTCACCAATATTCATCGACACAACCCTCTCTTCAATAATAAAAAAATCTTTAAAACACAACTTCATGGTTTCAAACTACAAACATCCCACACACATCAATATTCAATGCCACGATCACACCCTGATCTTCAATATATAAAATAAATCCATATGCCTCACATGTTTCACATAGTAAGACTTATGGTCAATGATCGGTCTGCAACCTGAACACCCTAACTGCATACTCCATAATTATACAGAGCATGTATAAGTTTCTAATATTTGCTTCAACTCCTCAATCTCCACCACCAAACGATGGCAACGATCCATCAAAACATTCATCGTCCCCTCTCAAAGATCCCACCACATATGAAAATAACCCACGTGCATCATCAAGTCGAGCAATCTGTTTCATATATTACCACTTAGGATAATTGTTTGAATGCCTTAGCCACATACTCAATAACTACACAGAACATGTATAAGCTTCCATACTTTATAATATTTCTTTAACTTCTTCCTCCAACTGATGGAAATGATCTGTCAAAACATCATTACCCAGACTTCACAAATTAGGTATTAGAAATTCCCCTCTCACATATTGTTAAGAAACAATCAAGCATACGACATCTTTCTCCCAAATGGAAACATTGAACTCCCTGAAGTTTGAATGCTCCCCTACGCTCATACTCTGTTAATGGTTGTGAGTCATGCTTACATACATCACCATAACTCTCCCAAACAAAGTCTTTCAGCCCGCAAAGAATATTACATAACAAAACATAAATAATAAATAAAAATGTTGGCACTCCATACGAGAATAATATCCAAATTCCATTACATCACAACCAACCACAACCTAGTTTACTTTATCACTACCCAGCCCATAAACACAGCCAACAGAGACATTAGTAGAAACACCATTATCCTTTTTCTCTTCATCAGTATACCCGAAAGAAATATCCGGCTGAGTCTGCCTTCCCAAAGGATCAACCTCCATAGCATCTCTAGATTTCTCTTGCATACTTTCTTTCATAGGGTAACGGTCTAATGCACACTCCTCAAGCTCCTTCATAGAACTAAGAGACTTCATCTTTCCCAGCTCATTGACTTGAGGGAAAGGATGGCAATTATCTTTATTCTTGGAGAAATCCCAGTCAACTGCTCGCTTCACTCCCTCTAAATCCAGAACTGTGGTAGCCGGGTCATCCAACCTAACAATATCCAAGCCAAGATTATGGGCACTGATACTCTCCAGGAACCACACCACCCAACATATAAAACTTATGCATATATGGAGAAGTTGTAAAACCCCTTGAATTTTCAAAAGCTTATTCACTAGAAAACGGGGGTAGTCAAAATTGGCAGTCTCTTCCTTCCTCGCACTCTTGAACTTTACCTGCAATACATCATTCATTAAAACCTCTTCTTGATAAAGACTTTGGGACTTTTTCAAATACAACTCCACCTTTTCACGAGCCCTTTCACTCCATGCCAAATTGGCCTCCAACCCCACCAACTACCTGGGAAAGACTTTGGCTTCCTCCATATAACTAGCAAGAAGCTACATTATGGAAATCATAGTACGTCCCACCTTAAATCAAAAAACACAAAAAGTTAATAAATAAACAAGAGATACACCAACAACATAGACACGTCTTCAATATACCTCAATAGTTAAGTCAAACAAGGCAGTGGGACACAGAACCTAGTAAACGGTACCACCTTCAATTCGTTGCCAACACTCTTACACACCCCATAAAACCAGTAATCATGGCCACATTAGGATGGAACTGGGTAAGAGTAATATTGTAAGCCTCCAACATGCGCAGAACGAAATCCGAGGATGGTAAGGTCAACCCAGAGACACATTGTGTTCATAAACACCAAAATACCCAGCGTGTAGGTTCCACACTCTCTCACTGGCACCTGGTATCCTTATATCACACCTATCGAAAACGGGATGATATTCCCACAACTCATGTAAATCACGCACATATGTAACACTATCCCCCATAATCAACAGCTTGACTACCCCCCTCTCCCTCTACTCTGTCTTCAATCACAACCACCTCATCGCTAATACACACTCATTAAGAGTCATCTCATTACCACCCAAATTAGGAGGGGCAGTGGAAGACGATGACTCAGACCGCACAAGCACCACGTTTGAAAAATAAAGAGTGGAAAAGGCTATTTGCCTTCTACAACTAGAGCTCTAACAAACAATAGGGCAAACTCTGATAGTCATTTTGAAAATGAAGGAAGCAAGGTAAGCCCTTCTAACACATTCTAGCTTTTATAGAAACATTGTCGAACTCAAACCAAGTAAGTTACTTTTTGAAAATGCACCCTTTCAAGGTAGTCAATAACTTTTGTCAATTAGGAATTAGAGTCGTCACTCGTTAAATGTGTTTCGAAATAATAACTCCACATGTCGTTTCATTTAGACATCAACTTTTCCCTCAATTTTTGGGACAACACTACCGACTTCCTAAAATCAAAGGAATAATAATCAATAACTAGTAAGTTACTATTTAAATTCTTAGATACACGGTCTCCTCTACCCACCAAGTCATTCTCAGCTCCACTCCCACTATGTTATTTTCACAAACCTAAGCAATGTACTCCCTCTGTCCCTCTGTAAGTGTCATACTTTACTATTCAACAATAAAGTAAATATTTTTTAGAATATTAAAATTCCTGAACATATAAATGTAAAGGTTTTTGTGTGAGATCTTTTTACATTCATTATATTGTATATTTTTAGACTATCCATTTTTTATATACTTTTACTATGCATAATTTAAGATATTGAACTTATACAATCATCCATGAATATTTTAAAAAGAAAGTGGTAAGATACTTATAGAGGGACAGAGAAAGTATATTTTTCTCCCAACAACCATTCTTTGAATTCTATAACATGCGCTTTCCCCTTCACCTAAAATAATCTCCACACAATTCGCTCACTATGACTCTGTGGCTAGGGGATTATAGTATATACACGACCTACGTAATCCCAATAAAGGAGTTGCCTAGCTAAACAGGCTAGTTAAATGAACATAGGCCAACCACAACGTTTCGTCAAGAGATAACCAATCCCGAGAATAGTGAAGAGGCCCCACTCAACACAATTCCCCTCTGTTAGGCCACGATCTAGGAGAGGGGAGCATAATATGCGAGCCACGGTCAAACGATCGAGTTCCCATAAATAAATAAAGTTGGAGAACTCCAGACAAAGGTAAGTAATCGCTAGTGAGAAAAATAAAGAACAAAAAGGAGATACTAACTAGAGCGTCAAAACTTTCTCCCCATGGACCTTTGCAAGTGTTTGAAAATGATGGACTCGCCGTAGGTAATCTTTGGAACTGTCACTACCCAGAAAGAACCCCGCATAAAAGATTTTATGTGATCACGTGAAATAGCCCTCGTTCCTTTATTTTCTCTCATCATGCTTAGGCATGTTTTTTAGGTTTACACCTAACCCCTCTTTTTTCCCCCTTTCAATTTTAGCCTCATTTTGCCTTAGTCTAATACTGGTAAGGTTTACTAAGTCGTCCCCTCAGTTTTTTTACTTATCCTAGGATTTTCACTTAATGATTTTTTTTCCTTCACATTTTTTTCTCTTTTCCTTTTGATTTTTTTTGTCATTTTCAAGATTTTAAAAATAAATGTAACTACATACGTATAATATACAAATCACCAAGTATTTTCCCTCACATATTTAAATGTTTCATTGTCATCAATGTAAAGAGAATTAAAGAATAGAGAAAAGTATTTTTTTAATCCTATATTTTGTTCCAAAGTGCATATATAACCTTGTGAAATTTGAAAATGCAAATGTCGTTGACAAAAATGTTAACGACCAATTTGGTTGAACATCAGTAAAATGACCATTAACCTCTTGTGAAAAAAAATTGAAAAACAAAAAATAGGAAAAGACCATAATACCCTCCCCCTGTTAGTAACTAAACATTTATTTCAAAAACCTCCCCTTTGAAAACCTTTGTCTCGATTGGAGATGAGTTCCTCCATCACCTCCTAGTTGCAGGCTGCTGGCGGGGAGGGAGAGAGGACCCGCTGGCTGAGTGGCGGGCTGTTTTCCTTCTTCTAATTGAGAAAGTTTATGATCTTCAAAGAAAGGGTTGGATTGCAAGGGATGATGTTCATGAAGTTGATTTGCGCGTTCGATACGTGAGGAGACAAGTAGCAGGCTAGGTTTGAGATGGGTGAAGGGAGAGAGGATGAGTGACGGGTTAGGTGGCGGCCTAGGGGTTTAGGAGGGTGGGTTGGGTGACAGACTAAGATGGTGGTGGCGGGGAGAGGAGGAAGAGCTGGGCGGTGGTGGTGGTTGTAGGGAGCGGCAGTGGGGCGACAACGAGTTATTTTTTCCATTCATGTTTATGCTTATGCTTTTCCTTTCATGTTTATGCTTTTCGTTTAAGCTGAATGATGGGTTTCATGTAGCGGGCTAGGTGAGGAGAAGGGGGGAGCAGCAGTGGCGGTGGCCAGCACGGCAGTATGTTTGAAGATGAAGAAGAAGAAGTCTTGGTTAGAATGGTCACTAAATTTTCAGTTTTAAACCTATGCATGGGTATTTATGTTTTTTTTAAGATTTGGTCAACATTTGACTTCATTTAGTCAACGCCGAAATTGAGCAAAATAGATATAATGTACAATTTTATAGAAACTCAGGGTTATTTCCACACATTAAAATTTTACAATGCCATATCTGCACTATCAAAATTTAATAGGATTAATTTTGCACTTTACCCTAAATAACAATGGAAAATATAATAAGAACTCACTGAATGAATGATCTATGTATACCCCAATCACTTCTCGCAGCTTCTCAAATTAACCAAAAGTATAAATTACCTTTGTCACAGTGGCGGAGGCCCCCTCCAGCCCCCGCCAAACAAAAATTTTTGGGTATTTTCAGGGTAAAAATTTTTTAAATTTTTTTTTCAGCCCCCTCAAGTATTGGCAAAATTGGCGATTTTTTTTCCCTTTGTATATCAGCCCCGCCATGAATTCTTTCTGGCTCCGCCCCTGCTTCGTCATACTTAAATTTACGAACACGTCCAAAGCCTCCTCACGTAATACAAAATCTTGATCAAAATCATGACAATCGGACGAGCTCTCCAAAAATAATGGTAAATGTGGAATCTCTAATCCCCCAATCCTTCCGAGTTCAAACGACTGTAGAAATTCCTTGAATCTTATCAACTTAAGACGTGTGGGGACACAACAACGACATGCAGAACTTGTCAAACTTTAAATGCCATCCAATTAATCACCTCATCAAATGAAATAATCTTGCATTCTTTTCAAGAACCATGACCTATTGGACTTGGAAGTATCACTTGTTTAAAAGGCAAGACATTCACTTACCTTCATCATTTTTTACCGTAACATCATAAAGTGTGAGAAAGTGAATCATGAATAAAAGCTAATTATTCGAAATTTCACGACTTTAATACTTGTTAACAAACTCCTTTTCAATGGGAGAAAATTTCCTCTTGTAATAAGTGGTTGGGGAAATTCCTTATCAGGTAATCCCTCTGTCTCAATTCAATCTGCAATTTAACTAGTCACTTAGTCAAAACTTCTTAAGTTTATCCTCAAAATTGAATAGTTGTATAAGTATAAATATTTGTTTGATTCGTTATAACATATATTTTCATAATATCAACTTTTTACAAGTTTTAATTATCCTTAATAAAAAATATTAAGGATCAAACATTTTTTGAGTCAACTGCTGAAAGTCAAAGTGTGCAGATTGAATTAGGACGGAGGGAGTATTAGAGTCATTTTAATTTGATTATACTTACCTACCGATTCTTTTACAGTAGCATGCCAAATGTATTAGACTCATTTTCTTCAGTTGCAAGTTTTCCACATACTAATGAACAAAGGCTGTCTGCATTAGGGCCTTTATACTTATGTAGACAACAATTCTGGTGTAGATGCTCATTAATGTTTGCACTTTTTAGGTGTAGATGCGTGGATATGCATAATTTGAGAGTAAAATATGCATCATTTTGTTGTGTGATAGTTTAAACCTGAATGTACTTACAGTGTACAGTGGTTATACACTAAATTTGATCTTTGTGATAATGCAGAAAATTATAATCATAATGGAAAACATATCACTTGATAGAACAACGGAAGAAGAAATTTTGGAATCGTCTATGTCCTCTGAGTGATGGATGATGAATAAGAAGCATTAGTGATAGATGTAACCCACAAATAATTCTCTGGCTTTTCCCAAAATATTCTCTGACTTTCCCCAAAAGTTTCCATATTTTCTCCCTGCATTTTTCGATCTCAGCCCACACCCACCCGCCTCTTCTTGCCAATTTTCACCGCTGCAACTCCAGCTCATCGGAATTGGCCGATCGGATGCCCAGTCGCCACCACACACTCCAACACACGCCGCAGTCCAGGATCGCATGCGCCGCCGCCATCCTTCACACACGCCGCCAGCCGATCCAGTGTCGCTACAATCATACTGATGAAGATATTGTTAATTGTTTTTTGTGTGGCTTAAATGATAAGTTTACCCAGT
>JAULKJ010327791.1:0-10183 GCA_032355405.1 Rubia balearica
AGTATATTTATGATACATTAAATTATGAAGTTGTAACGAAGACATATTTATAAGAAGTGAGTTTTCCTTAAAAATATTTTTTTTTAATAATAGTGTTGATCTAACACTATCATTTTTACATAAGTGCAAATTTAACCCTAAATTTTTAACTAAAGTACTGATCTAACCCTATCTCATTAATTAAAGTACTGATTAACCCGTTTGACCACCATTCATCGGCATTGACCTGCATTGACCTACGTTGACCGGCATTGACCACTTATTTTAGGGAGGGTAATTTTGTCTTTATATATTTTCTTAAATTTTCTTTTTTTCCAAGGGGTGTAATGGTCATTTCCGGTTAAATTGTCACTTTTGACTAAAACATAGGGTTAATTTTGCACTTTCATATTTTACAAGGTCATTTCTGCACTTTCAAGTAACTTAAAGGGTTAAAAACGCACTTTACCCTATATTTTTATTACTTTTTTATTAAAAAAATCATGAACTCGGTTTATTCGGTTTGAAACTGAATTCAAACCGAAACCAAATTTTGAATTCAGTTTGGATGATTCTGTTTTTCAGGTTATTCAGATCGATTTCGATTTTGAGTTTTTTAGGGGCAAAACCGAATAATCCAAACCAAACAAATAGAAAACGATTAAACTGACTCGATGCCCACCCTTAGGGTTCAAGGGGCATAAAAGCCATTTCACCTTTTTTTAAAAAAAAAACTTTTTCAAAGGGGTAAAAGAGTAATTCATATAATTATGGGCAAAATTTGCCGGAATGGTTAGCTTCACATTTTCAATGATTATCTAGAAAATATATACTCTTATAAACATTGGAGGGTTATATTGACACGTATATCAATTAAGAAAAGTGCTTTTAAAACCCTACCTAGTTGACATAAGTGTCAATATAACCTTTTGATAACTGAAAGTGTAGATATAACTCTACCTAGTTGATGTAAGTGCAATCTTACCCATTCTGACATGTGAAGACGGATTAGATGGAAAAGTCAATTTTATCCCTATGAAAATTTTAAAAAATTACAATTTCACCCCCAAACCCCAATTTTTCATTCTTCTTCTTCTCTTTATTTTCTTCTTTTCTGTCGCAACTCTTTCTCTTCTTTCTTCTCTTTCTTTTCTTCTTTCCGCCGGCAGCAGCTCCCTTCCTCATCTTTCTTCTCTTTCTCGGGCTTCGAAAACCCTTCACAATCGGGCTTCGAAAAAAATGCAGCCATCGCCCACCGACCTTAATCGGGCTTCTCATCCACAGCTAAAATCGTCGGCCAAATCGAGGTTCAAAAAGCTGCAATCACCGGTGGGAACAGGGTGGCGTTGAGCTTGGTGGTGGTGCCGGCGAGACAAGGTGGTGGCGTGACAAGCGAACCCGGTTGTTAACGGAGGCCACGGGTGGCGGCGAGGCAAAGCGAAGGGTGACATTCTCCTCAGCGTTAGGCAAAGCGAAGGGTGACATTTTTCTTTCTTTTCTTTTCTTCACGGCGGCGAGGCGGGGGGTGAAATTCTTCTCGATGTTAGGTCAGTAAATGTCGATTCTTGCCGACAGCGGAGGGTTTAGGGTTTCACGGCGGCAGGGCTAGAGATGGTGGCGGGGCTAGCTGGAAGGGAGGTTGTGTTGCCGCCAACAAGGAAGGTTCGGGCGATGCTATTGTTTTGTGTTAGGGTGAGATGTGTGATGAGAAGAACAAGGTGGAGGTAATTTATGTTTAATCGCTGTGAAATACTGGGATTTGATTTAGATTTGCTTTTGCTTAGATTGATTTTTGTTCTATCGGTGTTATAGTCGTGAAATTTCTGAGAAAAATGGTGGATCAGTGCTATTAGAGTGGCGACGGCGGGGTAGAGGGGGTGGCAGCAGCGGTAGGTGCATGGGTTGTGGTAGTGGCTGGTGGAAGGGGTGGGAGTGGCATAAGGGCAAAATGGTCCTAACACTTTTAGATTTTAGGTCAAATGGCATTTTAGTCATTTTAAATTTGGTCAATGCCGATCAACACCAAAAATGGTGTCTTAGGGTTATATTAGCACTTACGTTAAGTAGGTAGGGTTATTTTTGCACTAAAAATTATCTGTGCGTTATATTGATATTTGCTAGGGTTATATTGATATATATCCCAAAAAATAGATAATACTCGGGCCGATGTATGAATTTATGAACAAAAAAGATAATATAATATAATTTATTAAGTAATAAAATAATTATATGTGTATAAGAATTACCTATAATGCATATTTCTAATAAATTAATATATTTATTAATTATAATATATTTAATTTTTTAAAAGATTAACTCAATCTTTGTTGATATTTTTTTTTAAATGTAAATGAAAATCATATTCGTGTATTTTATATGGAAAAATATTAACTGACGTAGAGGATTACTTTGCGTTATAAAAAATATAGTGATAAGAATATGATAATCTAGTGATTATTTTTTCTGGAAAAAAAACAAATACATTCAAGTTCAAAGTGAATTTCTCCATATGTCTTAATATACATCTACACAAATGAATATATGAATTGGGGTTGTGGAATTTTTCGCACAAAATTGAGTAAATAGGCCTAAACTCAGTTGCAAAAGGAGTCAAAATAAACCAATTTTCTTAACTCAAGCACGAAATGTCATGTCAAAACTAATTAAGATACTTCTGAATTGCCTTCAAATGAAAAAAAATATCCCTTTGGGAGGACGAAAACTGGCGCTTTGCTTGTTCGGCTTTTCACAGCCATTGCCAAAGAATGTCCAAGTGCTCGAGCCACTAGAACAACTACTGCATTTCCAACTTGACTGTATCTTTGCTTGATATGCCTGACAACTTTTAATAATCTAGAAAACCTTGTAGTTTAGCATTTTCACGAAAGCACAGTACTTTGTCCTGTTCCGGGTGCAGTATTGTCTGATTGTGAGGCTCTGCTCTAGTGACAACAGTGGGAAGAATTTCATCCCAGCATAATCTGCCAAAAGGCTTGTTGGAAGTTCCCTGAACAAATGTAATAGCATAGTCAAGAACCAAAGGCTTTCCAGATTTCAGCAATTCACGCTCTATAGTAGTGTCAAGCTCAAAATTTTTATTAATCACCTTCAAGCCTGGAAATTCCCTAAAATCGTTCCCTTCTTCTTTGGGATTCCACACATTAGAGTATAATCATCGAAGTTGAGGTGTGAAGGCTGATGATCATAGAGCATTTGTAGGACTAGCTCTAAACCATAACTGAGGTAACCGGATATTTCATCTATACTCAATGTTATGAACTGTTTAAATTCAGTCTTAGCTTTTCCATCCTATGGAATTTCTTCCCAAGTCTCATCATTCTTTACTGGCAGGAGATCAGATATAATATTATCTAAAAAAACTTGTCTCGTAACTTGGGCTCAGTACCTTCCTCGTAGGCAACAAACCAAGCCTCAAATTCTCTAGGAACATTTACCCTCACAACGACATCATATGGGCAGAGAATATTGAGGTAAATTTTCTAAAGATAGAGCACCCCACACAAACGCACGCATCCTAAACTGAGCCAATCTATAAGCTCCAGCCACCATCAGCCAGCCCGAGTTTGATAGTTCATTTGAACTAGACGAGCAAAAGCATACATCTCCAAATGAGAACCAGCAAATTTAAACAAGTCGAACACATTTTCCATCAGCACAAACCTTGGTTTCAAGAACTGAACAATATTCATGTACACAATAATCTGCTTGTTCTTTTCATCTTTCAAATTATTGAATCCCAAAATCGATTAAACTCACTAATTCCTTGACATGGAAGACCTTCACATATAACATCAACCATTTCCAAGCAAAGGTTGGCATTTTTTCTCATAGCCTTGTGTGGCAAGTTCCTTCAGTTTTGCTGGATAAGCACTTAGACCCTTAATCGGCTCTCAGGTTTCATACTCTGGTCCATAACATTTCCACTTGATCTTAAAATAAATTTTAGCTTCCTTATCATCCAGTGAGCCATAGCAAATGCCTAAAACTTCCTCAACTTCAAATACTTCATCACCTCTCTCTCATCTTATGCATCTTCTTCGCCTTCATCATCTTCCTCTACTTTATACAAGGGATTCACCTTTGAATGTTGGGTGTTTTCTACTAAGGAAAAAATATGCACACAGCTGCTGCCACTCTTTCAGCAATTGAAGGTAGGCATGGGCATATTGTGTACATGACCTCTTATTCTTAAGGAAAATATCTTCTTCCTTAAAGCTGCAGCTACTACTCTTCATGGCTTTCTGATTATCATTAATTCATGGTCATATCATGTGTGGGGTGATAACTGTAGAAATCACAAATTATATTTGATACAGACTACTGTAAGTATACTAAATAGAACCTATTAAAATAAACTAGATAATACCCGTGTCGATTCATAGATTTATGAACAAAAAGTGATAAATATGATCTAATTCATAATTTGAATAAGTAATTTTTTTATGTGTATAAGAATTACATGTAATGCATAATTTCTACTAAATTAATATATTAATTAATTATAATACATTAATTAATTATAATATATTTAATTTTAAAAAAATAAACTTGATCTTTGTTGATATATTTTTTAAATTTTAAATTAAAATCATATTTATGTATCTTGTATAGAAAAATATTAATTGTCGTATAGGATTACTTTACGTTATGCAAATTATAGTGATAAGAATATTATATTTTATTGATTTTTATTTTTTGGGGGGAAAAGCAAATACATTCAGTTTCAAAGTGAATTTCTCCACATGTCTTAATAAACATCCACACAAATGAATAGATGAATTGGTGTTGTGGAGTATTTCACAAAAAAAAAAGAATAAATGGACTTAAACTGAGTTGCAAAAGTAGTCAAAAGAACAAGTTATCTTTAAGTTCCTACTTTGACCAATTGTCTTAAATCAAGCCATAAATGTCATGTCAAAACTGATTAAGATACTTTTGAATTTCTTTCAATGGAAAGATGATATCCCCTTGGGAGGACAAAAATCGGCGCTTTACTTGTTTGGCTTTTCCACAACCATTGCCAAAGAATGTGCAAGTGCTTGAACAACTTGAACGACTACTGCATTTTCAACTTTCATGTATTTTTGTTTGATAGGGCCGAACAACTTATAATAATATGGAAATCCCTACAGTCTAGCATTTTCACAAATGGACAGTGCTCTGTCCTGTTCCTGGTGCAGTATTGTCTGATTGTGAGGCTCTGCTCTAGTGACAACAGTGAGAACAATTTCATCCCACCATAATCTGCCAAAAGGCTTGCTGGAAGTTCCCTGAAAAATGTGATAGCATAGTCAGGAACCAAAGGCTTTCCATATTTCAGCAATTCACGTTCTTCAGTAGTGTCAAGCTCAACCTATTATCAATCACCTTCAACCCTGGAAAATCCCTAAAATTTGCTCCCATCTTCTTTGGGATTGTACACACGCAAGTTTAATCGTCTAGGTTGAGGCGTAAGAGTTGATGATCATAGACCATGTGGGGCTGGTTCCAAACCATAACTGAGGAAACCACGCATTTCATCTCTTCTCAAAGTTATGAACTGCTGAAATTCAGTCTTAGCTTTGCCATCGTATGGCAGTTCTTCTCAAGTCTCATCATTCTTTACTGGCAGGAGATCAGATATAATATTAGCCGAAAAAAACTTATCTTGTAACTTTGACTCAGTACCTTCCTCGTAGGCAACAAAGCAAGCCTCAAATTCTCTAAGAACATTACCCCTCAAAATGACATCATGTGTGGGTGGAGGATATTGGGGTAACTTTTTTGAAGATAGTGCACCCTAAACAAACGCATGAATCCCAAACTGAGCCAAACCATAAGCTTCAGCGGTCATCAGCCCAACCTAAGTTTAATAGTTCATGTGAACCAGATGAGCAAAAGCATACGTCCCTAAATGAGCACCAGGAAATTTAAACAAGTCGACCACATTTTCCATCAGCACAAACCTTAGTTTCAAGAACAGAACAATATCCATATACACAATAATTTGCTTGTTCTTTTCATCTTTCAAAGGATTTTTTTGAATCCCGAAATCAATTAAATCCACTAATTCCTTGACATGCAGGACCTCCACATATAACATCAACCATTCCCGACAAAGGCAAAAGATTTTTCTCATAGCCTTGTGTGACAAATTCCTTCAGGTTTGCTGGACTTGCACTTAGACCCTCAATCGGCTCCCAGGTATCATACTCTGGTCCTTAACCTTTCCATTTTATCTTAAAATAATTCCCAACTTTCTTATCATCCACGGAGCCATAGCAAATGCCTAAAAAAAATCAACTTCAAATACTTCATCATCTCCCTCGTCTTTTGCATCTTCTTCGCCTTCATCATCTTCATCCACTTCATCCAAGGGATTCACCTTTGAATGTGGTGTGCTTTTTATACTAAGGAAAAAGATGAACACAGCTACAACCACTCTTTTAGCAATTGAAGGTAGTCATAGGCATATTCATTTCTAACCCACTACAGCACACATCAACTTTTGCAACATGAAAAATATGTCGCTTATCACTAATATAGTGCCGCAAATGTATTTTTGCGACATTGTTTGCATCAATATTTATTGTGTTGTGAAAGCTCGTGTAGTATTTTTGCTACACAATTTTTTATTGTGTCGCAAATAAAGCAACATTTTTGAGTCACTAAACTATTGTCGTATCTATTTGCAACATATTTTGCGATGTTATCATTTTGTAACGCATGTATATTTGCAACACGTTATGCATTAATTGCTCTTAGTGACACATATTTTTGCGACATGTTACGCGTCATTTTGATTTAGTGATGCATAGATGATGACAACATGTTGTGCAACATTCACATTTAGTGATGTAAAATTGTTTGTAAAACTTTATGCCCCATTTACACAAAATGATGCATGTTTCTTTATAGCACAATCTGCGACCTCATTTAAACTGTCGTAAAATAATTTGCAACAAAGATGTTGACACACCGAATAATTTGAAGTGATACTTTACAGCACATGCAACAACATATAAATATGTCTTATCTGATTATGGCATAAACAATTTTTATTGCATATAATTTTATTGGTAGCGAATAATACAATGCATTTGACATCACTTAATTATTGTGTCATTATTTATCCAACTTATATAGCATCACTAATTGGTATGGGTTAAATTTGTGTTGCATAAATTCACAACATACATACCACAATTATAAATGTCAATATTTTTTGATGCAATGCGACACATTTTTTTATAACACATAAATATTTACAATTAAATTAATTATTTTAATTTCAACAAATAACTTTGACTATTAAATTTTACAATAAATATAAAAAAATAAATAGATTATATTATAATAAAAATCTCAATTAATAAGATAATTGCAATATAAATAGCAATACTTAACTAATATGCTAAAATCATAACCAAACAATAAGAAATAACATCTTAATTTGTCAAATTTTGAAATAAAAGTATCACCATAAAAATAGTTGTTATAACACTATTGTTAAATGTTTGGAAAAGTATTCCAAAAATGTTTCAAGACGTAAATAAAAATACACCAATTACTGCATCCAAAATTATGTTGTCTTCCTCTTACTCCTTGGGGCTACCCATTGTTCCTCATTTCCCATAAAAATGTTCCACGAAATTGCAACAGACTACAAGAAAACACAACAATAATTTTACAAACATAAAAATGGTGTAAATGGCAATGGAATTAACATCTAAAGTAGTAAGAGAAAATGAAAACATCATCTACCAAATGGAAAAACAACTGGCGAAGTGGGACTCAATAAGACTATGTAAGAATTTAGAAAGTGCAGTGAGTATTCTCATATTACACCAGACAATGCAAATCTAGAACATCTAGAAACAACTTAATTGATAAAATTCATGCACACTCTTTGGTCATGAAAAAGTGAGCAAGAAGTAGAAAAAATAACTTTGGAAACCACAGATTTAGTATCATGACTTGGATCTTGAATTCATCCATAACTTCTCATACACAACTTCTTCAAATCCATGTCCACTAAATTTGCAAGAATACCTTATCTAACTTTTGATTGGGTTCAGCAAAGTCAATAGATTAGGCATGCCGCAACCTCCACGATCGAAGAATAATAAACCTTCTTATTGGATTTTTGGATCTATCGATGCTAGTTTCTTCAAACCCATCAATACAAGCTACACTTAGAGAGGGATATCTTCCAAAAGTGATCAAATGCATGCGACCTTGCAAAGTTTTCAAATAAATATATTAAGCGGAAACTATTTCAGATACATACTTTTTCATAAATATTAAAATATCAGTGGCTTTAGGGTCACATGGCCGCTAATGAATGCCATATATTTGACATGAAACCACATATGTGAACTTCATGTTTGCAACTGCTTGACACTGAACATACAAGGATCTATAGTAACTTAGCTATTCTTCAGTATATGATTTGATAACCTTATAACACTTCAAAAAATCTGCAAGAATGGAATCACCGATATGTGAATAATCAATATTATGAATATTTTACAAGCGAACTCAGTGTAATTTTCTAAGTACCTTCATCTTTTTCTATATCAGGGAAGGTCTGTTCCAAAGCTTGCCGACAGTACATCATGCCTAACACTTGATTATATATAAAAATTCAAGCCATGGAGGGTAATATAAAACACCCCCCAAAAATGCAACTATAAAATATATAAGAACTCATACCTTTTTCTATGAAGTATAGATGTGGTCGAAGATGAAATTATTTAAGAGGTTTTTTATGTTTGGCCTATATAAGATGCCCATAGTGGTAGTTCTTCCTCCAGCCTTATGTTCCCATAATATATTGTTCGCTGCTGCAACTAATGCATTCGAGAAAGTTCTCCCACTTATCTGTAGTACATTTTATGTGGTTCACACCAGAAGAGTTCAACTAAAGCTGATAAACATTAGCAACAATGAAAAATATTTACCTTGGTATATCTTTTGCAAATAGAAAAGCGCCAAAACACCATCCTCATTAGGTTTCTTCAGTGAATCAAAGGAGAGAAGAACCTCATCAAGGTACTACAAATAAGTTAATACTAGAAGTTTGGGCTTAAAGCAAGGAATATTATTCTAGCACAACTCCAATTGTTGTTTTATATATCAAAATTTTAATTTAGTTATAATATAGAGTATTTACGCCCATGTGTTAAAATTAGGCATCAAATGTCTATCTTAAAATTTTCAACAAGTGTGACAGGTCGTGCTTTATAACTCAAACTAGAAAGATAAAATCCTAAACAAGAAACTGCAAGAGTATGAAGAAATTTCCATTAAATTACAAAGCTTATAGCTTTCGATTCCAGGTGCCTAAATTACAAAGGAAGATCGAACTCTCTGCAAAGAATACCAAAGACATAATAAACTTATTGATATATTAATGTAACATATAATAGGGCATGTCTTCCAGATGAAACCCCATACGACCAATAGAATCCTTAAAAAGACATGCTTAAATTGAGAATAGCTCTTTCATCATCAAGACACCAATAAAAAATACAAATTAAGGACATAGGACTGTAAAACAAACAACTTAGTACATCAAAGGAGATCACCTGAAAATCTAACCAAGCAGATCAAAAATCATAATGGATCACAACAACATAACATTACAATATAATTTGCACCGTTACCTAAGGAAAACAAACTAAATGAATGACAGTCACTAAAACCAATAAAATCCATAACTCACCAATGACTATCACATCTAAAGTAAGTTATTATGGAATGTTCAGAAACTGCTCTCATTAAAGGCAAATGAGAAGTTGATCTTAAGTTCACATCCGGAAAAGTGATTACACTCACTAATGTATTGTATGTTCCTGAACTTCGAAAGAACTTAGTCTCTGCAGGGCTTTTCAATAAATTTGGTTTCAAACAAGTTATCGAAACCGATAAAATTGTAATCTCCAAGGGTGGTATGTATGTAGGAAAGGGTTACCTTTGTGGTATTATGTCTAAACTCAATGTAATGCCTATCAATAAAATGAAATAAATTGTTGCTTACTTGATTGAGTATTCTGCTATTTTATGGCATAATAGTTAGGACATGTTCAATATAAAAGGATTCATGACATGATTAAATTGGATCATTTGCCTAAATGTTCTATAATTGATAATGGAAAATGCAATACTTGCATGCTAACAAAAATCACTAGACAACCATTTC
>JAULKJ010327801.1:0-10183 GCA_032355405.1 Rubia balearica
CTTATGATGTAAACATACCTAAATCTAGCAATCTTCCAACAAAAAGATATCAAAAGAGATGTTAAATGCCTTAGAAAGTACATGCATTTGACGTCGCATCAAGTGTAGACAATTTACAATAACCATTAAAATTATACACAACTATCCATACCAATATACAAGTGCAAGTTAGCGGACCAGACCATATAATTGAATAGTACATGAATAATCTCTCAGCATGAATAATGACCATTCCAAGATACAAACACCAGTTGAACACATGAACAAAAAAGTTAGATCAAAACTATACAAATTATGAAACAAAACATTAACAGCATAAAAACATCAGTAACAACATAAAAACTTTACAATAATTAGCATATAAGCCACCCCAAGCAGAGCAGAGATGATACCACCCAGAGCAGAGATCATTATCAGAATAATAACTAGCTCAGTATTTAGAATGAAAGCATCATGAAAAACACAAACGTAATACCAAAATTGTACACAATATGATTAACATCACTAACATCATTAGACATCATAAAGACTATACAAAACATCATTAACATCATAATAAAAACATTGGCAGCATAACAACATCATTGAATACAATACTAATAACATAAACACTACACAATAACCATGATAAGAAGATATTTAAAACTGAGCATGAAAAATCATTGATAAACTTGAGAATACACGGGGCAATAACATGGAGCATAAAACTTCAGCAACTCGAGACCGAGACTTGATCATAAAACTTAAACATACAAACAACAAAAACACATCATCAAACTGAGCATAAACCAAAGCATAAAATTGAGAATACAAACTTCAGCAACCAGAGTCCATGACATGGAAAATATAAATGGAAAATAAAATCTCTCAAATATAATTGAATTAAAGATTAATTAATTTTTACCAACAATGCATGTTTAAATACTACAAAGAAGCTCTAAATCAAAATATGGAAATTTTGAAATAAAATATAAATGGAAAATATTGAAAGGCTGTTTAGAGGTTTGAAACGACCTCGAGTGGCCAAAGCAACCCATATATCATGGAAAAGTCATGAATAGACTTCGATGACCTGTTTTTCCTTCCCAAAAGGTATCTTAACCGTCATTCGGACACCGAACGCCAAATTTGGGTTGAAATTTCCTAACCATTTTGACGATCAATTTCTTCCTCAATTCTCTTAGAAAATTCCCTACATCAGTCTTCTCAACCTCCAAAGAACTCGACCCCTAGTTTTCTTGTGGATAAATGACCTCATCTTCACAGTACTCATGAATATATGCTAATATAAAAATGTATCGGATATGTTTATGCAATCCGAAAGTGCCACAACATAAGCATTATCATTCATCTTTTGCAATACCTTAAATTTTTCATACTTACCTGGTTTAATCTTGTTGTACATACCGATTTTGTATATTCACCTCTTCATGTATATTTTGTAATCAAACGATATTTAATGATTTAGGAAAATTTGGAAGTCTGGCCGAATGAACAACATCGACACAGGGGGTGGAGGTGTGACATTCGGAAACACTACCAAACTTTCCTAAATAACTATTTTGGATCTTGCATTAGGCAACCATTTTGCCAATCATAGGGTTTCATTGTACAAATTGACCGATTGAGGATCACTTTTGACGTAACGATAGTTACATAAGGCCTGGAGAACCTAATAAAAATCTCCCCCAAATTTTTGGGTTTCATTTAAAAAAAAAAGTAGGTTTGGCTGGGTGAGTTCAAAAGAGAGGTGTCATTGTTGTGTTTAACTCCAATTTTTGTGTTTTTCTTGCTAAACCTATGGAACTGGAACACATAGGATTGAAATAGGGAGATTAGTTGTTTCCAACTCTTTCTTTGCTAAAATATGATAAATGCATTTGAAGCATGAGCCGCATAGCTCCATTTACTGAATCATATGTTACATAGATAGTTCTCATGACTGTTGTCACTTGTGGCATCCATAGAAGTTATCTTGTATATTTGTTCTGCTAAATGAGGAGCCATACTGATTTTTGGCCTCTTTAGGAATGAACCATTTTTCTCATTTAAATGAAAAAGTATGAGAACTTGAATGGTGGATCATTGACTCTTCCCTTTCTTTTCTTTTTTTTGGTTGATTAAGCTATAAATGAATTTAAGTGAATTATGCTATGAAGAACACCAGCACATCAGCAGACATTCCCTATTATTTACATAGAAGATAATGGAATCATTTTGAAAAGGAAAAATTCATTTTTGTTCAAAAAGATATCAAAACTATGTTATTTTCCTTTTCTTTTGTTGTTGTCTAAATGTAACAAAATTTTGATTTTGTTTAATATATATGGGATCTCTTTAATGTATATATCACAAGAAGTAGATGATACTCCAGATAATTGGGAATTTTTTTTATCTTATGTTATTTTACTATGTTGCAGATATTTTCTCGGGCAAGAATTTTGTGAGTGATCTCACTGGAGAAACATCTTATTTTCTTTTGTTTTAATTTAATTTAACTAAATGAACCAGGCATGCTGAAGGTTTGGGATATTTCGTTATCATACATATTTATTATTAGTTATGAATATCATTACGCGATTGCTTTTATAATACTCTATGTCTTTGTGATTTTCGTGCTACATATTTTTGCTTACTTGATTAATTGCTTGAACGTGATATGACTAATTTTGGGGTGTATACTTGATTGCTTGAATCAATCGCTTGCTTGAATTCGATATTTCTTGAACTTGATATTGGCCAGCTGTGTACGTGATCACTCTGGACCAATTATTTGCTTAAAATTGACATTGGCCGGTTGTGTACTTGATCGCACATGACCAATTACTTGCTTGTACTCTTGTTTGCTTGATAGGGTGGGCCCCCAACCCTACTTAGTTTCGAAATTGAAGAGTCAACAACGAGCTAGATTGTTCGACTAGATGTCTAAGAAGGTCTAGTTGTACTCTCGACATGTACCGTGTGCCGCACACAATTCTTGCTTGCTTGACGGGGGTGTGTTGTCGATATTGATCATTGGGATCTCTCTATTTCTCAATATTTCGAGATAATACTCGCTTGCAGGTAGTTCGAGTATAATTAGGAATCCAACTATAGCCTCATATAGAGATTTGATGGATTGCTACGTATACTTCTCTCTCTATCCCTTACGTGAAATATGTGTTTATTTATCTTGCTTTCTGTGTTATATGGTCATATAATGTCACTTGGTAAATATTTCTAAACCATTGAGACTTCACTGAGCATGAGCTCATTCTTGTAAGTTAACCTTTACTTCCAGATGTTTTGGAAGAATGTTCGACTCGAGTGATGAAATCAGACACTATAGACACATCATTAAGCTACAGTTAGTATAAGCTCAACACCCAGGAAAAAAATGTAAAATTCTAAGAGTTTAAAGAATCTATAATATACCTTGTTCTAAAATTTTATACAAGTATATTTATAAATTTTAATTAATTATTTATCTTACTCTTTTTACTACTGAGTCCTGGCGTGAGCTAAGCAGACACTTGATTACGGCCTCCCCATTTAGCAGGGAGGTGAAATCGGGGTGTCACACAGAGCATACTTTGTCTAACCAAGAATTAAACCGGATGAAGTAGGCGAAACTTCAAGGCAAAGAAAGTAATGAAGAGCCCCAAGGTTCTTAATCGCAAACTCACGATGCGTCAGATCAATAAACTGACAAATTAGAGTTGAGTCGTTCCCTGTGAGGATGATGCCATCCACATACATCAGAAGATAAAGCAACGAGGAAACCCTTGAGAGAATGAACAATGACATGTCGGCATAGCTGCACTGAAAAATGAGCTGAGTCGAATAAGATTTGAAACGCTGGAACCATGTTCGAGGAGCTTGCTTAAGTCCATAAATGGCCTTTCACAAGCAACAAACATAATCTGGATGAACGGGATCCCTGTAACCAACTAGTTGCTTCATAAATACCGGAGCATCGAGAACACTATTAAGAAAGGCGTTCTTGACATCTAGCTGATGAAAAGGCCAGGAGCGTATGGTGGCAATAACAAGAACTGTCCGAATAGTGAAGACCTTGACCACTGGACTAAAAGTGTGATCAAAATCAAGACCCAAATCTGTGAGAAGCCTTGTACCACAAGTCTAGCCTTATGACGCTCAATAGTACCACATGTTCGATACTTCAGCCGCTAAACCCATTTGGAGCCAACAATGTTAGCGTCTGAAGGGCGAGGCACCAAATCCCAAGTGTGCTGACCACGAATAACCGTCATCTCGTCATCCATGGCGGTAACCCAAGTCGGATCCTGAAGAGCAGTGCGATAATCCGTTGGCTCAGACTTAGCAAGCAAAGCGGCAGTAAGACCATGCGCGATAATATCTGAATAATCTCTGTGCAGAATAGTTCCAGTCTTCTATCGGGTAACCATGCGATGAGTGCAAGTCCGAGGAGTAGAACCGACCAAGGAGTCTGGTGAAGAAACAGTCGAGCTGGGAGGAGACTGAGCAGGCAGAATGACTACGGAGAGGCAGCCGATGCCTGCCGTGGTGCTGGTGGTGAATCTGTGGCACAAATGAAGCAAGGGACTAAAGGAGATGTAGTGGGCATTGGAGCAACTGGTGGCAAATGAGGTGCCGAATAAGAATCAGGATCAACAAAAACAGAAACATCTAACACTGAAGGTGGAGAACCGTTCACCAAAGGAATGAATGGGGCAAATGGAAAACACGTCTCATCAAGACGAGCATGTCGAGTGACATAGATTCTGCTAGTAGTGCGATTAAGGCACAGAAAACTTTATACTACAAGCTGTAGCCAATAAAAAATGCAGAATACTACAAGAAGATAGTTTGTGATCGGCAAACAGGAAAACGAACAGGAAGACCAAACAACCAAAAGCATGAAAATTGGTATACATAGCTACCCGACCATTAAGAACCTCATATGGTGATCGTCCGCCAAGAACATGAGTAGGCAACTGATTGATGGTATAAGTGACTGCATCAAATACATCAGGCTAGCGGGAGAGAGGGACATGAGAGTGATACAATATCGACAAACCCATCTCAGTAATGTGGCGGTGCTTGCGCCCAGCCCGACCATTCTGCTCCGGAGTATATGGGCAAGAAATCTGATGATGAATGCCCTTTGTCTGAAAGTGAGAGCGTAAGTGACTATTTACGAACTCAGTCCCTCCATCACTTTGAAACACCTTAATGGTGAACGAGAACTGGTTCTCCATAAAAGCCTCAAATTGGTGAAAATCAGACTTAGAGCGCATTGGATTAAACCACGAGAGCCGAGAATAATCATCAATGAAAATGGCACAGTAGGAGAAACCATCAGCAGATGAAATATGATAAGGCCCCCATAAATCACAATGAACCAAATCAAGTACCCTAGCATCACGTTCATCATTTGAATGAAAAGATAAACGTTTTCCTTTAGCCTTTTCACATGCTTCACAAAGGGTGGGTTTAGGCAGAATCGATGAGACAACTAAGGATCCAGAAGCACACAAACCAGAAATAACGGAATGCGGAACATGACCAAGTCGAGCATGCCAGATTTCAAAAGATGCACGTGACTTATTAAACTCCATAGTAGATAGTAAAACAGATGCACCAGAGTCTAAAACATAAAGTCCATTTTCACTATGACAATGACCCAATCACTAGTGATTTTATGCCGAATAATAAATGAGCAATCATCAAATCAGAAAACAACATTTAAATCCTGAGTTAATTTGTTAGTCGAGAGTAAATTTTTTATGATATCAGGCACACTAAGCACGTCATAAAGAGACAAGGATTTAGAAATCCGAGAATCACTAATATGAGTAATAGGGAGTTGAGAACCATTACCAATATATATGGTGGAAGAACCATGGTAAGGTGTGACATGATCAACAGAAGCAAAGGACGATGCCATGTGTTTTGTGGTGCTAGAATCTTCAATCCAGTTGGAGCTAACTTGTCATCGATGATGAGAAAGACCAGTAAATCTTGAAGTATCACTCCATCGAGAATTAAAATAAGCCATATCTATAAAGGCAAAAGAAGAATCACCAAAATTCTGCCCGAAGAAAACTAGGCGCGTGCAAAGACGCGTGGAGAGTAGTTGGCGCATAAATTCACGCGTTGCAAGAAGAGAGCACAGATGTAACTCACACGCGTGTGAGGAGACGTGCTGGTAAAAAGTCGCGCATGTGGATGACGCGCCTGAGTGTCAGCCCCGGGCATGAATAAAGCGTGCACGTAGGATGCGTGGATCTCTAGTTCCGTCGACCTGATGAGATGACGACCTGATGAAGACGTCAACGAAACAACAGTGGATTTCTGATGAAGACTTCGACGGAACTGGTGCCGGTGAGCTCACTATACTTATTGGCGCTTTCGATGTAACTGGACAATGGAGATCGGATGAATGCGCCGTTGGAGATTTAAAATTTGCTGTTAGAGATGCCGATAAAGAAGTTGGAGAACACCGTGAGAACAAGAACGTCGACCGCTAGAGACTTGAGAAGGAAGCTGCATCGGAGAACGATGGAGAAAAAACTCCTTGTTTTGGGAAAGATAACAATCGCTGGAGGAAGCCGGAAATTCACTGGGAATTGGTCAGAAATTGACCGAAAAAGGACGCCGGCGGGAAGCTATGTGAGTAATGGAAAAGAAAAAGAAAAAGAGAGGGGGAAGAGATCAGGGTCAAGATCCGTGAGGATCCGATACCGTGAAAGAATGATTTCCAGTAATAATTATTATTGATCATGAAGAGAATAAATAGAGTTTACAAAGCATAAAGGTAGACTAGTCCTAATATAACTCAAATCTAGTCAACAAGATAAAATCAAATCTAATCATGTAACTGATTTATTCTGACAATATGAGTTAAAGTAATTCGGACGCAGGTGGTACAACCGACTAAGCGAATATTTTTTAACAAAAGGGTATGTCAACGACCCTTTTTGTCCTTGCATTTTCATCAAGAAGACAACATTCGAGTGTCTAATTATCGCTGTCTTTGTTGATGATTTGAATATCATTGGGACAAATGAAAAGATTATGGAAGTAATATTTTACTTAAAGAAAGAGTTTGAGATGAAAGACCTTAGAAAAACAATATATTGTCTCAATTTGTGGATCGAGCACTTGCAAAGTGGGATACTTGTGCATCAATAAAATTACACGAAAAAAATATTAAAGAGATTCAATATGGATAAATCAAATCCACTGAGTAATCCAATGGTCGTCAGATCCCTTGAAGTGGAAAGGATCCATTCCGTCCATGTGAGAAATCCAGATTCTTGGTCCAAAAGTACCATATTTGAGTGCAATTTGAGTTCTTATGTATCTCGCTAATTGTACTCGACCTGATATAGCTTTTGCTGTTAATTTATTAGCGAGGTTCAGTTCATCTCCTACTAAAAGACACTGGAACAGAATTAAGCATGTGTTCCGTTACCTTTAAGAAAAAATTGATTTGGAATTATTTTACCCCACCACTACGAAAACAATTTTGATTGGCTATACAGATGCAAGTTACTTGTCAGATCCACAGAAATGGAGATCTCAAACTGGGTATGTCTTCACCTGCGGAGGAACTACAATTTCTTAGCATTCATAGAAGCAAACACTCATCACGACATTATCTAACCAGGTTGAGGTTATCACATTGCATGAAGCAAGTTCAGAGTGTGTATAGTTAAAATCCATACCACGACATATCAGAACCACAAGTAGCCCCATACCAAATGATGATCTCATCACACTTTATGAAGATAATGCCGCATGTGTTACTCAAATGAAGGAAGAATTCATCAAAAGCGACAGAACAAAGCATATCCCTCCGAAGTTCATTTCATTTACTCAAGAGCTGGAAAAGAGTAATGTTATCAACATCCAGTATATTCGTTCCCATGAGAACTCAACCGATCTCCTCACAAAGGCTCTTCCCATTTCAGTGTTAAGAAAACGTGTTCATGACATTGGGGTACGAAGGCTACGAAGTTTATGAAGTAATCACCCATGTCAACATGAGGGGAGCTATACGTGGCTGTACTTTTTCCCCCTTACTATGATTTTTATCCCACTGGGTTTTTCCCAGTAAGGTTTTTAAAGGCAGCATGAACACGTAATTATTGTAATGAGCATTCTAGGGGGAGTGTTATGAATAATGAAATGCTTATTAGGAATAAGCTAGATTTGTGATAATTAATTATTTCACTATTATTTTTCCTTAGGTGAACACTATGCGTTTATTGCCTAAATACTTCTATAAATACCCCTAAGAGGATGAAGAAAAACACCTCTCATTCTCACATTTTCTCTTCATCTAATCGTTATCTTCTTTTCCATTCTCTCCATCTTATTTTTAATATCAATCTCTCATATCATTCACATACTCCCTCTGTTCAGCTAAGTTTGACACACTTTTTAGTCAATTTTCTCAAGCCACATTTGACCATAAATTTCATGTAATATATAAGTAGTAATATTATCATGTGAGGTATCGTTGGATTCTTTGTAGCATGTAATTTTCCAATATTAAAATTTTACATGATATTAACATACGTAGCGAAAGTTATTAATGGTCAAATATGCCTTGAGATAATAGACAAAAATGAACGGAGGGAGTATCCAATTTTGGGATCGTTTATTTTCTCAAATTTGTTGGCAAAAAAATATTGAAAACCACTACTCACTGTCCAAATTCAACCTGCAATTTAATTATTTATTTAATCAAAACTTCTTAATTTTGACCCCAAAATTGAATAGGTGTATAAGTATAAATATTATTGATTGATACATTGTTAGATTTGTTATAACCTATATTTTCATAATAATAACTTTTTACAAGTTTTAATTATCCTTAATAAAATATATTAAAAATCAAACATTTTTTGAGTCAACTAGTGAAAGTCAAAGTATGCAATTTGACTTGGTACAGAGGGAGTATGATTCTCTATTATACGAATATCATATTTTTACACGAATATTTATGCATTTTGTTGTGGTCAAATTTCAGTCAAAAGTGGAGGATTAAAATGAGATGGACAAATTTTATCACAAATTCCATCCCAAGTAAGAAAATAGTCAAGATGTAAACATTTAGTTGGGACAGATAAAAATGAAAAGTAGGAACCTTCGAGGGAGTATATACATTTTGTAACATTCAATATATACAAAACACATTTGATAGTACCTAAAAAAATCACATGATATTGTAAAATTTTGTACTGCATTCTGTATTAAGAATATCATTATATGGCCCTGATAGCTTGAAGATGTATAAAAATGATGCTTTGCTTTCTCCGCATGGAAAGAACGGAAACAATCATTCTTTGAACTTTTTTGAGAAATAAACGTTGCCAAAAGCTATCACTTTTTCCAGATTGTAAAAGTTCGATCAGAGTGGTCCATAGATTGCTGCATATTTCTTTTGTAAGTGAAGTTTTAGGCTATGATGGCTCTATTTCGCAAATTAACGATGATTACTTATTTCTTTGACTAATTAATTAATTAGTTGTATAGATTAGTTATCCGAATCTATAAATTATGTTTGGTGAAAATTTTGGCTTCTCTGTTAACTGAAAATTCAGCTGTGAAACAATTATTTTCAACTTGTTTGATCGAAATGATAAGTCATATGAAAAGTAAAAAATCAACTAAAAATCTAATTATCAAGCATCCTCGATATCTTCCTCTATACTTTTGTAGTGCTCTGAATTACATGTGAAATTTAATATGGAATAAATATCTTATGCCATGTCTCACAATGAGAGTATAATTTATATTACTCCTTCCGTCCCACCTCAAATTACACAGAATTTTTTTTCATGCTCATCAAGAAACTTGTTTAACTTGTTAATATGTTTAACTACGTATAATAACGGTAAACAAAAAGTTACTTTTGAGAAATTACTTGGTATGATGAATCCAACAATATTACATAGGATAATATGATTGCTCATAAATCTACTCAAATATACGATCAAAATTTGATAAATAACAGTGTCAAAGTGAACAGTTTGAGGTGGGACGGAGGTAATATTAAATCATCTGTTACCGAAAACCGCGTGGACATCTGTTGAGAGAGAAAGAAATGCATTAGAGCATATACAGTGGGAGAACCACTCTCAAACCACTCAAATCGTTTCAGTTAATTAAATAATCAACCTCTCTCCTCCACCTCAGCAATTCAAAC
>JAULKJ010327812.1:0-10182 GCA_032355405.1 Rubia balearica
ACCAAAATCACCATATAAAATGGACACATCAAGGACTCTAACTCATATAGTGAAAAATCAAGGTCTCAACTTTCAATTTGGGACGTGGGTTGAACACACCCAAAAATCTCCCCCTCAAACCAATGACCACACAACAGTGTCCTTCATCCTCGTGGACCATCTTTCACTGCCGCCACACCTGCGGAACATGCCACCTCCAATGTGGGATTTAGGTAGAACACACCCAAAAATCTCTCCCTCAAACCAAGGACCACACAATCGTGTTCTTCATCCTTGCAGACCATCCTGCACCGCCGCCTCCCCTGCGGGACACGCCACCCAATAACCACCTTGGTCAGGAAGACTTTCGATACAAGGACACAAGTGCCACTGCCAAGGGAACAAACCGAGGGCCTCCACATTGAGCACATGCGCAGTCCTCGTCCAACCCAACCATAGCTCGGATACCGTTTGTTGGGACTACCTAGCCCACCACAACACACATTAGTATCTATTGTCAACTTTAGGCCAAGCCCGCATGGTTTTTGTTGGGTATAACCCCAAAAGACCTCATACTAATGTGGTTGGACACTAACTTATATAGTGAACAATCACTCTCTCAACTTCCAATGTGGGACTTGGGTTGAACACACCCAACACACATATAAGGAAGTGGAAGGAAGTGACGTCAACTATGTATGATTATATATGGAACATAAATAAAAGCCCTCTGATTATATATGATTCAAGGAATCATATTTGGTTTAACATATAGTTGTGGTCTCACATAAATGGGTTGTCTCACATGAACCCTCTCCTATACACACACATATACATACACACACACATACACACACACATATGTCCGCTCTCGGGTTGGGCAGTAAGGGTCGGAGAAGAGCAATCACTTATTCTTAAAGCCACCATTCTTAAGACTGACCAAAGATAAGTTGGACGAAATGGGGGGAAAGCTCTCCATTTATGGTTCTCCTATGGCTGGATCCTCCGAAACCACAAGAATCCTTAGTTAGAAAAGGGATTCCAACTTAGCACCTTTTGAGTGATATTTTGAGAAGATTTTCTCTTCGGAGAGCACAATACAATAAAAGTTGTAAGCTGTGCTCGAGGGGAGGAGAGAGTTATTGTCTATCGTTGGCCTCTATGGTAAAATAAGTTAGGGGACCTAAGACGTGGTAATTTACCCTACAGCGGATGTAAGCGGTTCGAGTCAGCTTATTTGTTCTTTTTTCATTCATTCCTATCCAATCCAAGAAAGAGTTTTTGGACTTTGAGAGTTTATTTTAGGATTTTTCCTTTTCAAACGTGTAAGGTAAAATGGGAAATTTTTATAGCTTATTTCATAATTCTTACTATCTTTATCAATTTTATTTTGATTACTCCCGGTATTGACTTTGATCCAAGTCTCAACATCAACTTTTTATCTTATAAAAATTTAAAATTTTCTAATTAATTTTTATTATAATTATTTTTTCTATATCTAATATAATGCGTTCTCAGATGATGATGGATATAATTTTTTTTTCTAATTTATCAAAAGAGTTATGTTTATGTGTGTTAGAATTAGTGTGTGTGTGTATATATATATATATATATTTATTTGCATTAGAATTAGTGTGTGTATATATATTATATTGATTTTGTTTGGAGAATATATGGAACATGTAAAAATTGAAGGAGAAAAAAATTTGAAACTCATAAATCGTGTCTCTATCTGGATTACGAAACAAAAAGGATGCTAAGATTTTTGAATAACCACGCCAATTAAATTCCAACTAAAGAAAATAATAATGGAGACTATACTTTTTCAACTAGCAAATGAGAAACTTTAAGATTCATTTTATTTAAGTTAATAATTAATGTACACATGTCATGATATATTATTCAACTAAACTTTTGATTAATTCTATATAAAGTTAGTCTTGAAACAAAAATTGGAAAATGTTAGGTCAATTTTCAGGGAATTATTTTTAAATTAGTAAAATTACTATTGATGTATCATGGACGTGTGAATATATAAAAAAATTGGTACAATGTTGAAACCCATGAGCTTAAATGTATCACAATATTTTTACCCAAAAAAATATTTCCACATATAGTAAGAAGTAATTTCTTTCACTTCTGTTTATCTAGAACATGAAGTTAAGCAAGTTCGTTCATTTCAAGTTTTTGAAGATGGAGTCCAATCATTTATTTGTTAGACTTTTCTAACATTCTATGAAATATGGTTGACGGGTTAGCCTCAAGAGCTTTAAGATAATATTTTGAATGAGACTCAATGTTATATTTGGGAACTGGTGGTAGAATTAGATATCAATATTTTAACTCAACCTACTCTAAAAAGTTTGGGATAAATTTATTGTACGAAAGCTTGCCTTTTGACAATGCATGCTACTAAACTCAATAAAATATTTTCAGGGTGAATAAATTTTGTATTTATCGTTGACCCTAAGGAAGTAAAGGATGAATACTTCTTGTCCTAGATAAAATATTATAATCCTAAATTTATAATTACTACCATGACTAAGGTTTTATATATATATATATATATATATATATTAGAAGATGCATCAACTCTCATTGATAAATGCTCGTCAAAGAAACACATAACCCTAACATTTATTCTGAGCAAAGGTCTATCCATGACAGTGATAACTTTTGACAAAAAATTAACTATAATATAGCAGGACTTAATTCAAGAAAACCTCCTTCAGAGATAATGTTAATTGAACATTCTAGTTCTGAGAGTTATGAGTTTTATATGAATCGTTTTGATCCTTAAAGAAAAATAATAAAATCTTAGAGATAATAGGTTTTAGTATCCCTAATATTTCTAGCAAATTTTTTTGGGCTATAATTGAGTGAAACCTCAGATAGCCAAGATTATGTATTGAGGTCTACTTGGCTTCCTAAATGGCAGAGAAATCCCTTATAACATTTTATGGTTCTCTCAGAAATAATAAGATTCTTAGATAGAATATTTTGAGGTCATCACATCAATTTCGAATATAGACAAAAATTAATGTTAATGCAATTTCATATGCATGATAGAACTTTATCAATTGTATGTTTGGCTTATGTATATCATTGCAATTTTTTCAATAAAAAATATCCTTTCAACAAATTTGTGATCATCAACATTAGTTATTTGGTAACTATAAAATTTTATCTAGATTACTTAAACTTAAAACAAGGGACCCTACGTCCCCATGCACGTTAAGTCGGGCATATAAGCATTAGTCACTAGTAGAGGATTAAGCATTCACGACTATGTTGGGAGGCGCATGTGGAATTCTGACTAGGAACCATCGTTTAATATACTGGTCTAATTCAAATTGTGTGAACAATGGTTTTCGAACATTAATACTCGTTGGTTATTTAATAACCGTTGTGTGATGTGTAATGTTCAATAACTATGGTTTTATAATTGCTGTTTGTCAGTAAAATGAACGGCGCCATTACAGAACTTTGTGTATCTGTACGTATTCCAATGTCGGAACATTGTTGATCTTGTAGTAAAAAAATGAAGTAGTTTATTACGATTCAGTAAGCTATATCAGTTTTATTTAATTCATTAGGATTTCCCCGCATTATATACATATGAAAATTTTAATATTAATATATTTATATTAAGAAAAGCATATAAAAAAAATAACATAAGTGATTTGCAAAAGGAAATTTCTTTTAAAAAACATTTAAAAAAGGAAAAAATTCTGGAACGGCGGAGTGAAAAGAATAAGCATGAAGTATGTTCCACATGGAAAGTTGGAAATGCGCATATAAGAGGCCTACATGGAAAAAACACGCACATACAGGATCGAGGCTTCGTGTGGGTGGTGTTAATTTATTAAAATTCTATAACTTGATGATTGTTTGTTTAATTCTTATGATTATTGCATGATTAAGGTTAAGATGAGAACTAATTGAGATTATGCCATGATTTAGTGCTAGGATCGAGAATATAATACATAACTAGTCTAAGTTAGCTAAAACTAAGCATGGCATAGCAACCACTTTGCTAAACTAAGGAATATCTCAAAGTCTACAAATACTTAAAAAAAACAACACTACTAAATGGAAAATTGTGAAAATGGAGGAAGACGACACTCACCACGATGGCCCATAATTGGACCACAATCCAAATATGGGAGAGTGATAATCGGACCATGATCACACCATTGAAGATTTATAAATAAATAAAGGAAACACCAGAAAATGGCAAGTGAAAAATACTTCAGAAATATATATATATATATATGTGTGTGTGTGTGTGTGTGTGTGTGTGTGTGACAGGGTCATACTAACTTGAGCGTCAGAACTTCCACTCCGAGACCAACTAGGGGACATTCCTAGGTACTCGAAGAGGAAGGGGCTTGTCATGAGCTTATCTGGAAACTGTCATCATTCACAAGGAATTGGCTACATTATATATACATGAACTTTTTAAAATTAATATATTTATATTAGGGAAACAAAATAAAAAAAAAAAGAAAAGGAGTGATTTACAAAAGAAAATAAATTAAAGTAATAGTCAAAAATGGAAAAAAGTTCAGAATTGGGGAGTGAAAGTGATAAGTATGAAGCATGTTCTGCAAGGAAAGTTTGAAAAGTGCGTGGAACAGGCCTATTTGATGGAAGCATGCGCTTGTAGGATCGGGTCTTCCTGTGAGTTGTGTTAATTTATTAAAATTTTATAACTTGATGTTTTATTTTGTTTAATTCTTATGATTGTTGAATCATTATGGTTAGGACGCAACTAAGGTGATACCATGATTTAGCTCTAGGGTAAGGAATGAATCCGAAAAGATTTAGTCCTTTTGTTGATGTGGTCATTTTTTAATGTGAAGATTATGTTTAAGTTTTGAAGATAAGCATGATTATTAATTAATGAGGTGTATTAGGCTGAATAATGGATTTGAACGAGTAATTGATAATCGGTTTGAAATGTAAATGAATGAAGATGAAATTATATTTTAACTGAATTGCATTAAGGTCATAGGTTAGTTCTAAAGGTCATATCTAGGATGTGTACCCACTAAAGTGACTCTATAATCTTAGAGAAAATAATGAGATACTAATGTTCTAGAAGACAGAGCTTATTCTAGAATGGATAATTTCAATCTCCGTAGTTAGTCACCCCCATCTAGTTTCCGAGTTGACTAACTTTGTCGGTACGGGCTAGAGAGGTTGTACCGAGTATTAGGAATTTGTAAGCTAAACTAGGGGAGGTAAGAGATGATTTAGGTCAAAACTTCAGAAGTTAAAGTTCAATGGTAGGCACAATGATTAAATTTCTGCACAACGTATGATCAAGGAAAGATGATAGGACATACTTCTAGTATTTGAACATAAATCAAGGGTCATTGAATAGATAAACATGTGAAGCAAATGCCCCCAAGTATCCTTAATATTATAATTAACTCTTTACTTAAGTTACGTGCTAGTTGATAGTTCCAAACAAACTCACCCCATTTTTAGGACACGCTTGGTGACTCTTATGTGTGTCGTATACTGTACAAGCTTTAATTAGACCCCTTTTTATCTTTGGACGACCTCAACTTGCCACCGTTTACTTTTTAGTAGCTAGTAGATGTAGATCAACTTATAAATTATTATTTTTCATAGGCACACTAGTTTAAAGATGCTAATGTTTCGGTCACTTAACTTATAAGATTTAATATATTTTTCCCAATTTGCGGTAATGGTGGTTCTAAAAACCTCTAAAAGTTCCACAAAGGGCCATGGACAAAAACAGTCACTCAAACTAAATCTTTCCTACTGTAATAAATATTGGGAAGTCTAGAGAAGTTCGGCCTATCTATAAACTTATGGACAGTGACTTTACTTTTTACCTTAAATACTTTATTTTAAAATTTAAATATTGTGCAGATTTTATAAGTTAAAACATGTAATGAGGTGTGTTTGAATGTAAAAATATAAGAAATATTATATAAAATGTAAAATATTTAACATTAAAAATATTTTATTTGAATTTTAAAATTTCATTGTTTAATTTATTAAATGCAATGTACAATTGAAAAAAATATTGTAGAGTGTCCATAACTTAAAGAAATACCACCTATAAGAAAATCTCATCAATATATATTTTCATCATGCAAGCAATTGCTTGCACCTTACCAAATGTGGTTGCACATAACATAATATTGTATACGCCACAAAAGGTTAATCCTAGCCTTTCGCATGCTAATTAGCTATCAAAGTCAATGAACCAGAAATCATAAATAGATCAATAACGTTTTTATACACACGTATTTATATAAATGAATACCCAATACAATATATTTATCTTTTAATTCGAGAAGATGTCATATTGTCTAGAGCAAGTAAAACTAGACCTTAAATCGACAGTACAAATATTTCTTACCTCCTAATCTCTTATATTGCATCTCAAACACGATTCGAGGACAACATTGTTTAGAGTTAGAAAACCCCAAACCCCCACCCCCACCCACACATATATGTATGTATATATATCAGAAGGATGCAACAAAAGTTGTGTGATAGTCATATATTGGATTCTTTTATTTATAAATTAATAGTTTTTTTTAAATGATAATATATATATATATTCATATATATATATATTTATTATTAATTCTAAAAGCCCATAAATATATAACTATTCCGCCCATTTCAATCTGCACACTTGTACTTTTGATAGTTGACTTGAAAAATGATTAATCCTTGACATCTTTCATTCATTATAGTTAAAACTTGTGATATTTCAAAAATATATGTTACAACGAATCTAAAAAGGTACCACACATACTAGTTCAATTTTATGGTCAAAAGTAATAAATTTTACTAAAAAATAGTTAAATTGCAGTTTGAAATGCGACTAATGTAGTATAACATGTTAACATAATACATAAACTTATTATTTTTAATTAGGCAAAGTCTTAGGAAAGACCGTCTTTCCATAAGTTTATGGAAAGACGGGGTTTAATTAGAATAATAAAAGGTTAGAGGTCTTAGTTACAATATTAAAATTTAATATGCAACATGTAGTAGTTATAAAGTTTATAACCCGGTTCATGCAACCCGATAATTTTATCTTTATTTCTTCTAATTTACACTTTAAACCTTAGTCTTTCCATGACTTATGGAAAGACAGTTTTTCAAAAGATGAACTCTATTATATATAACATTTTTGGTCTAGAACCACGCCTTAATTTTCAAGATTTTTTTATAGCTAATGATGCAAACTAATAAATATAAAAATCTAGAAATATATGACAAATGTAATCGGTTCAAAATAACTTACATTAGTTAAACATGGATAGTCGGCGAAAAGATAAATTAATTCCTATGCATTTTTCAATTATAGGACGACAAATATTAGCAAAACCCTACCAAGTTTTTTTTTACTAAAATGAGATTTCTTTAACCATTACAATATTTTTCATTGGAACACATCACATTAGTTACATCAAAACATTTTATTAGTCGGTTTAAAATTATAATTTGTATTAAAAAATGAATAAATTGTGTAATTTCACTTTCAACTGATCACCTAACACATTAAACTACATATCCCACTTTTCACGACAGCTCTCAGAGTCTCACCCGAGTAAAAAAGTACAGGTTCAAGAAAGGCAAAAATCACAAATCAATCCATGGAAACTCTAACCATTTTCCTCTCCATCTCCACAGTTATCCTAATTTGGCTATGCTTTTATGCACTGAAAATCAAGTCAAAATCCAGAAAACTTCCTCCGGGGCCATACCCTCTTCCAATCATTGGCAACATGGTACAGCTTGTAAGAATTTTCCATGCTTCTCTTGCACAGCTCTCCAAGGTTCATGGACCTCTGATGACAATCAGGATAGGTAGCAAGGTGACAGTTGTTTCATCGTCGGAAATTGCGAAAAAATTGCTTCCAAGAAATGATCATCAGTTTCTCCAAAGACCTGTACTGGATGCAGCAACAGCAGCTGATCATGACAAGCTCTCAGTTGTGTGGCTCCTGGCGTTGGCCAAATGACGCAGTTTTCGTAAGCTGAGCAAAGAGCGGATATTTTCGAGTGAAAGGCTGAATGCTAGTCAAGAACTGCGGCAAGAAAAGGTTCAAGAACTTTCTGATTACTTGAGGAAATGTTGTAAGAACGAGGTAGTTGTCTGTGTGTGAAGCTGCATTAACTGCATCACTCAACTTGTTGTCTCAGGCAATTTTTTCTTTTGATTTTGCTGATTATGGTTCGATTTCGTCCCATGAAATGAAGGAGATTGTGCCTGAGGTGATGCAAACTGTTGCTGCTCCAAATGTTGCTGACATTTTGTCTGTCCTAAAAGCTCTAAATCCGCAGGGCATTAGGAGGAAAGTTAAGGCTCCTCTTGTAAAATTGCTGCATAGGTTTGATGGCCTAATCGCTCGAAGGGTGAAAGAAAACAAGAATCATCGAATTACACGAGGAGAGATGATTTCTTAGAGACCCTTTTGGATCTCACTGAGGAAAGTGAAGCAGAATGGAGCCACCAAGACATCAAACATCTGATCGTTGTGAGTATAAGTAAAACTGACTTATTTCAAAAGCAGAAGAAATCAACATATGTTTTTCCTCCAAAAAAATCTTTTCTTTCCCAGCTTTGAGATCAATGTCTGGTCATTGTATATGAAACTATGCATAACCTTAAATCTATTCCAGGATTTGATCTTAGCTGGGACAGAAACAAATTCAAACACAGTGGAATGGGCAGTGACAAAACTGTTAAAGAGCCCTGAAAACTAAGTAAAGCTGGGAATGAGATTAAGGAAGTACTAGAAGACAATACATTTGTCCAAGAATCAGACATTTCCAGGCTACCTTATCCACAAGCAATAGTTAAAGAAACCTTGTGCCTCCATCCAGTTGTGACGATTCTGGTGTGCCAACCTGAACACGACAATGAAATTGAGTAGTACATAGTCCCGAAAGAAGCTCATATATTTGTCAACATTTGGGCTATTGGGAGGGATCTAGGGCAATGGCCTGATCCCGATGCTTTCGTGCCTGAGAGATTCTTGGGGAAAGACGTTGACATGAAAGGCCAGCATTTTGAGCTCCTTCCCTTTGGAACAGGAAGAAGAATGTGCCTCGGGATCGTGCTAGCTGATCGAATGCTTCATCTTGTGCTTCCTGCTTTTCTCCATGGCTTTGATTGGAAGCTTGAAGATGGGATGATCCCAGAATATATTTACATGAATGAAAGATTTGGCATTGTAGTTCAGAAGGCATTGCCCCTAAAGGCCATCCCTTTTCTTGATTTCAATGTGTTAAATCCTAAGTTTCTTCTTTAGTTCCATGTAATCTTGTACAAGCGGTTGAAGTCTGATAACACTATCACAATACCGTGTTCAAATCTCACCGTGAACAAGGGGGTGAAAGATTTGGCAATGTAATAAGAAGGCATTCCCTCCTTGATTTCAATGTATCAAATCCTTATTTCTTCTTGAGTTCGATGGAATGTTGTATCAGCAGTTGAAGTCCGGTGACATTATCTCACTAGTGTGTTTCATCTCACTTGGAACAAGGGGGATTCTTTAATAAGAAAAAGTCAATGAATGTCATGTTGTGTTTTCTTAATTTTAGCATTTGATGAATTGGATGATCACCAAGAACAGATCCCATGTGGCCAAAGGAGGAAAATTTCAACATTTTCATTTTTTTCTGATCTTGAAGAAGTTTGTAATAAAAAAATGATTTTTTTGTAAATATTATGAAAGTGTAGAGTTTATGGTAATCAGGTTGGTTTTTCTCATGAACTGAAGAGGTTAACTTATACATGAGAGTTACAACAATATTCCTAAACTAACTCCTATAAGTTACAACATAATCTTGGCTAGAATATTTACAATGACAAAGTCAGCAAAGACTATATCTTAATACTCTCCCACAAGCTCATGATCGGGAACGAACGAGAAGTTTGGATCACAAGCTTTGAAACCGAGAAGTACTAATAGCTTTGGTGAAGATATCAGCAATTTGATCAACAGAATTGACATGCCGAACAATGAGTTCCCCAGCTTGGAACTGTTCTCGAACAAAGTGGTAGTCATGCTTGATGTGCTTGGATCTCTGATGAAAGACAGGATTGGCTGTGAGAAAGGTGGCACTGAGATTTTCACAAAGCAAAATAGGAGGACCGGGAGACGAGGTAGCTATTTCCTTGAGTAGCTGTTGAAG
>JAULKJ010327830.1:0-10182 GCA_032355405.1 Rubia balearica
AGTATTTACCCCCCGGACACCAAGGGAAATCTTTTGCAGATCGGATGCGATTCAGGGATCACGGCGAGAGGCTTCTATCAGTGAAATCACATTCATCAGAAATTACTGAATTAATTCTTCTGTAAGCCTTGGCTGAACTCATAACGACTAACTCGTTATCTATTGCAAGGTTAATATATTGTGAAGTGAAAACTCTTACGAAACCGTCTCACCATAACAAATGGTGAGATGAGAGATCAGTCTGCAATTATTTGGAGTGGGGATAAAAACGGACCAATTTGCAAATATTAGGAAATGAGGGTTGAAGGAAATGGGTTCCAATTTCGGGTTATAACAAAATCCGGCACAAAATATGGATCACAAGCAACTACCATTTTTTGGAAAAAAATCCCCAAAATCATGGAATTTGAACCCTTATGAAATTCAATTCAATCAAACTCATCAATTTGAAGCTCACAAAAAACATATTTAACGTCGCAAATCGCCAATCGAAACACGGCATATTAAATATCTAAAATCATCGAATTGAGCTCAGGTTTGTAGATATGCATTTTTTTCCGTGTCTCAATCGGATTTGTGCCAGAATTTCTTCGGATTTGCAATATAATCTGCATTTTTATGTATTAATCTTGAACAAACCATTAATTTAAAGATTCTACGATCTGCGACTGTGAAATCATCGAGGTAATATGAAACTTACAATTTCAAATATATGTTTTCATCAACAACACAAAAAATTATAGAAATTAACGGTTGAAATCTATGATCTAAGGTGTTGTTGTTATAAACTATGGAAAAAGAAGCAATTCAAGGCAATGAAATTGTATTGTATAGAGAAGAAAGCAATGAAGATGTAAAATCTAAAATTCAATAAGTTTACATCTTGGTTTGGTTTTGATTGTGTATATATACAGTTGAATGTTATAATTGAATGAACACATTAATTAACGTTTTCATGTTGTGAATTTAATTTCCAAATATGTAATTCAGTTATATGCACGTGGGAAGAAAATTTAGGTGTTTTTAATTTGCTGAAACATATGAAGTAATATGATGAACACTGGAAGTAACTGCATGAACACATGAACTAACGTGATATTATTCTTTTGAATAATTCCCCAATGTCTGAAATTTAGTTATATGCAACTTGTTAATGAAATTTAGGTGCTTTTTTAATATACTGAAACATATGAATCCCTTAGGTTTGAAATATGGCTATATGCAATTTGTTGAGAAAATTTATGTGTTTTTTTAATTTGCTGAAACTTATGAAGTAATAGGATGAACACTGGATGTATCCGCATGAACACATGAAATAATGTGATATTATTCTGATGGATAATTCCTCATGGTTTGAAATTTGGCTATATGCAATTTGTTGAGAAAATTTAGGTAATTTTTAAATTTGCTGAAACGTATGAAGCAATATGATGAACACTAGATGTAAATGCATAAACACATGAAGTAACTTGATATTATTATGATGGATCTTGTTGGAAAAATTTAGGTGTTTTAAAATTTTCTGGAACGTATAAACTAACATATTAAATAAATGATGTATATGCATTAACACATGAAGTAAAATGATTGAATTTTGTTTGATGATTCGTCAATATCTACAATTCAATTGCATGCATTTTTTCAAGAATATTTTTATGCTTAAAATTTACTGTAACCCAAGAATTATTATGTTAAAAACACAATGTAACTCAATAAATACATGATGTATTGTGATGCTGAAGGTTTGAAATTTGATTAGTTGGATTTTTTCCAAAATATTTTGGTATTTGGGAGGTTGTCGCTGTACCTCTTAAAAATACAATTTATAAGCCTTAATTGCTTCCTAACTACAACTAAATAGATAATGGCAAGTCGGGGTAGTCCACAAAGAAAAGGGATTTTTCTAAGGTTACATATATGAGGGTAAATACTAGACAAGATATATATATATATACACTTATATATATAAGGGAGGGTTTAGGTGAGACAACCCATTTATGTGAGACTAAATCTAAGCCTTTCAATCATTTAATCTAATTCCTATTATTTAGTTGTAAATTGCTAAAATTATAGGTTGGAGAGGTTAAAAGCGCGGGTAAATTTGGCGGGTCATATGACCAAAACCGGGTCATCTTCCTAATATATGAAATTCCCCTTTGTTCACATTCCAGATTCTCATCTGCTGCGAACGAACACTGAGAAACTGAGTTCAAGAATGAAAGCTCAGAAGATGACGACCATTGAAGGGCACAATTGTCATCATATTTATCAGTACAAAATTTCTATCGATATTTTGGGATTCCTCCACCGTCAGCACCACCATAAACCATAGAAACTCCATTGTTGGCGGCGGAAACAATCGCTAATATCAGGCTCGCAACCTACAAGAAGAAGAGACCAATTCGCTAGACCTCTACCATGTTATTCGGAATCACCTAGTGATCAACTACGGCAAGTGCAAGAAGGAGAGCCTGGCTGACAATATCCAAACTCTCAAGGAACTTCGTGCTGACATAAATGGTGGATTGTGGGCTAATATCGAGAATATGTTGATGATCTAGTTGATTCATCATGTCCTTGCCTGAATCCACCGCTTGTTTATGCATAATTATGTTGTGAGAAAATCAATATCTTTAATTCATGGGTCTTGTATACGTAGTTGAATTAAAGTGACTTTATTATATTTTGAACGTATTGTATTTATCATTCAAGTTTACATTTTTCAATATATACATATAAAAAAGGCTTGAAATGTCATTTAATAGTACGTTTAATTTTGAATCAATTTCAACTAGTAATTTGAAGCATTTAAAATTTTCATTTTGAGAATGCTTGAAGTTACATTTCTTCCAAGTTGTTTTTGTAGTCAAAGAGTTGTCATTTAAGGACTTTAAAATTATATTTCTTTTCAAACAGTTTCGGTAGTGCGTCCATGTTGTAAAACAAAGCACGTACATGGTACACTTGGAGCACTTTCAAATATTTGTTAAAACACGAGTTGTAGTTTGATTAGTTTGTAGTCGGCTGGTATCGAAATAGTATTCTTGTACAGCTTTGTGGATAATGTCAGGAATGGTTATGTGTTTTAAATCCTTCAGCTGTTTTTGGTATGATAGAGGTCATGAGAAGAAATGATTGAGACTCATCTATAAAAGAAGCACATACATGTTATATTTAAAACAATTACAAGCGATGGTTGGAACACCTACTAATTATACTTTAAGTACCAAGTTTTATTCGTAGCACATACATGTTATAAAGGAAGCACATACGGGATACTTTTGAAAAACATACAAGTGATAGGTGAACCACCTACGAGTTATATTGTTTTTGTAGTACACACATGTTAAAAATGAAATACCTACATATTACATTTGAAATACTTATAAGTGGTAACTGAATTCCCTACGAGTTGTAATGTTATTTTCGTAGCACACACGAGTTGGAAAAGAAACACCTACAGATTACATTTGAACCACTTATAATTGATGGTTGAAGAAATTACATTTGAAGCACTTAAAAGATGTGGTTGAAGCACCTACAAGTTGTACTATATGAACCAAATTGTTTTTGTGCACACACAAGTTATAAAAGAAGTACCTACAGGTACATTTGAAGCACTTACAAGTGATTATTGGAGCACATACGAGTTTTACTCTAAGCACCAAGTTATTTTCGTAGCACACCCAAATTATAAAAGAAGCACCTAGGAGGTATATTTGAAGCACTTATGAGTGATGGTTAAATCAAATATGAGTTGTACTCTATGCACCAAGTTGTTTTCATGCACACACACAAATTATAAAAGAAGTACCTAAAGGTTGTATTTGAAGCAATTACAAGTAGTTGTTGGAGCACGTACGAGCTATACTCTAAGTACCAAGTTATAAAAGAAGCAGACTCAAGTTATAAAAGAAGCACCTAAGGGTGCCAGTTGAAGCACTTACTAGTGATAGTTGAAGTACCTACAAGTTGCACTCTAAGCACCAAGCTATCTTCATCGCACATACATGTTGCAAAAGAAAATTTATATTTAAAGTACTTACAAAAAATGGTTGGAGAACCTACTAATTGTACTCTAAGCACCAAATTATTTTCATAACACATGCGTTGCACATATATTGAAGAGACTATATTTGCCATACTCATTGCCATTTCCAGCCTTGTTTTCTTTGTGCATTATATCGGAAACGTGAAAACATACATTAATAATTTAATCCCAAAAATTATAGGATGGGTTGTGTAGGCTGTGTGCTTTCATACATGATGCTTGGTTACTACACAAGAAGAGGATCGGTGATTGTGAAATATCTTCTTGCCATAAAATCCTTAAATCTTTACGTTAATATATGGTATAGATTTTCAGATGATCCGCAAGTCTTGAATCATATTTATAATCGATACAAATTTATTTTATTAATGATTTTTTATCTCATCCATTCAAAATACTATTTAATGGTATAGATTTTGTCTCACAAAACATAGATTGGCTCATATGATCCCAAAAGTCATTAAAAAAATTACTATCGTTTTAGTAACTTGTTGCATGATAGCATAATTAGTTCACTTTGATAGTTGTGTTGTCTTTCAATAAATAACTTAGAAAATAAACCAACCAAACCCCTTCCCCTACATGCTTTCTTATATGTATTTGTGGTTTAATTCCATCAAATATGTATCTATTTCTTACTTTCCAAAGGTGCTAGCAAATGAAAGATGGAATTAAGATTATTAGATCCATATGTATCTTGGTATTACCAGTCAAAGTCCAATAGTGTAATAATCTATCAAAAATAGAATCAAACTGCAAGATCTAATACCAAGTATAGCATCATAGAAATTCCAGACTTGTATTGCTAAATTGCAAGAATTAAACCAATGTGAAATTGCATCTGAGTTCTAACACTATGGTCATTTTGATGATAGAACGATATTTGAGAAAAAGTATAATGTCATCAAAAGGCAGCAGTGCATTTGCAAGTTTCCACATAAAAAGTGATACTTTTTAAGGAAGTCTCTTATACCATATCCTACTAAGTATTCTCAGAGTTTGTTTTTTGTGGCTTACCAGTTCATATGCAAACCTGAATGTAAATTCTCCATTTAAATCAAGTTCCCAGACGAGTCTGTCTTGTCTGTGTATGGTCTTTGAGCTTCCTGCAGAAAGAGGATAATATTATAAGGTAGAGTGTGCATCAGGACTAAGTAGTAAAAATTTTTATGAATGAATTGATAAATTGTTTAGTTAAGTGGGGCAGTATCTGGATTTGCAGCAATGTGGTCTTGGATTTGTTCATAACTTGTCCAATTTAAAGTAAAAAAACTTAGCAGATCCAATCCCATGAATCACTCTTGTGTTGGATTCAGCTATTCAGGTAACCTCTTTGATCCTATTCCAATTTTGAGTTTTCCTAAGATAAATTGGAATAGTCCAAAGAAATTGAGCCCAGGGAGCTTGTCCTAGCTGATACTTCCACCGGAGTTTCAGAGAGTATGCTTTAATGATGTTCTTTAAATTTCTAAGTCATATTATATTCTAATTAAAAGGGAAACACATATTAGGTAAGTTTTTCCTAATATTTTTGTCCCTATTATCAGCCTGACCCCAAAACAATCTGTTCAAATTTTTTGTTTAGAAATGATTGTGTTTGGGGGTTTCATCACACCCCAAAGATGTTGTGGAATTGAGAACATCTGATAAAATCAATTCTGAAGATGATGTGGAATTGATTTTATCAGAGTTAACCTACCAACAACACTTAGCCATTTATTTTTCCATGAGTTCAGTTTTCTATCATAAAGTTCTAACAAAGGCTGGAAGTTAAGTGTTGTTGTTCAACCAGTGTATATAGGATAGCCAAGACAAGTAAAAGGAAACTTTCCCTTTTAAACTCCTAGTATGTGCCTAATCATATTTTCCTTTCCTAAGGAGGCAAGTCAGCTAATGTAATAATCAGTTTTATCAAAACATATTTTTTGTTCACTAGTTAATTGAAAGATTTCCAAGAAAGCTTTCAATCTTTTAACTATTTATTTAGTGGCTTGAAAAAATAAGTTTGAGTCATTTGCATAGCTGAGATGAGGAATAGAGATATAAGATATGGGTAATATGAAATACCTCATTTTGTTGTTCACATAACAGAAATGAAGGATTTTAGAAAAGGCTTTAAAAATATCAAAGAGGAGGAAAAATAGGGTCTCCCTGTTTAATACCTCTTGTTGCTTTGAAAAAACCTGCAGGTTTGGAGTTAATGATGACAAAGAAACAAGCCGAGGACAGATTAGAAATGATGAGGTCAGTAAATTTTTCAGAAAATCCAAACCTGTTTAAGATAGATTTTAAGAAAAATCATTTTACTCAGTCAAAAGCCTTAGCTAAATCTAGTTTGAGAATACCAGTAGGTGCCCCAACTTTGTTGTTTAAAACTTTTGTCATCTCTTTTAGGTAAATGACATTATCAGCCATTTCTTTAACTTTTAAGAAACCTGTCTGATTTTTTTGAGATTATGGCAGGCGTGAAATCAGAAATTCTCTGAACTAACATTTAGAGTAGTAAAATTAGAGAGCTATATTGTTCTTTAGTCTGAAAAAGAGATTAGAATCTCTCTTTCTTTGGAATTAAGCATATCCAAGTGTTTGGTATTCCAGGTGGGATGGGTTTCCATTCATGAATTCAATGGTAGCTTCAAGAAGGTCCAGGGCAACTATATCCCAGTTAGTTTTGAAAAAGTTGGTTTATAGCCATCTAGCCCAGCGGAGCCATTGTGGTTTAAGGAAAATACGATGAATTTAAGCTTAGTTAGTGATGGAGGGTCAGTTAGTCTCTGGTTGTCTTGAGGGGTAATGATATAAGCGATTTGAGTAATAAAATGTGGCACATAGAAATCTGATTGTGGGTATTTCATCTCACAAGAATGCCTGGCAAAAAATATCATATTTCATGAGGATTTTCAGTCCAAATCCCATAAAATTTCCTATTTTTTGCAATATTTTGCTTAGCTCTTTTCTGTTTAACAGATGCATGAAATATTTTATATTTTCATCCCCCTCCTTTAACCATTTCAGGTTAGCCTTTTGTTTCCTAAATATAATTTCCTCTGTTAAAGCCTTTAACATTTGTGCATTAGTTAAGCTCAATTAGGTTAGTTAGAGAACTTATGGTTTCATATAAAATCTCTTGTAATCTAAGAGCTTCTTTTGCATTTTTAATGTTAGTATTTATGTCACTAAAACACTCTTTGTTCCATTTTTAAGTACAATTTTTAGCTTTTAAATTTGAGGAAAAATATGATAATTCCTCTCTCACTGAGTTCCCAAATCTAGCTAGATTGTATTATCTGTTTTAGATCAGGGCTAGTCAACCAAACATCTAAAAATCTAAATGTATTTGGGGCTAAAGGTAATTTACTACCAATGGTGAGCAACATGGGCAGGGGTCCGATGTGTTTTTGTTTAAAATGTGAACGGAGATGTTGGAATAGTTATCTATCTATTTGATGTATGCTATATCTCTATCAAGCCTTTCTACTGTGAGAGATTTTCTAGAATTTGTCCTTGTGAAAGTGTTTCCCACTGTTGTAATATGTATAAGTTGGATTTTACTTATGAATTCATTGAAATCTCTAATGTTATTTCTATTGGAGCAGCTAGGACCTTCATATTCCTGTATAGATAACATGGCATTGAAATCCCCTATAATAATTTTATTATCATAATTATTTCACAAGAGTTCCTCCCATAGAAATTTTCTTGTCTTTCTAATAGTAGAAGTATGTATAAAATAAGAAAACATGTCATATTGAAAAGATGAATTCATAATATGGGTCTTAGTGTACTGATCAGTTTCAAACAGAATTTGTATGTTAAAATTGGAGTTCCACATTAACCAATTTTGTTTGTTTACGGAGCTTTAATGGCAATCAAAATTCAGCTTCATTCTATAAGTTAAACACAAATCATCTTTATTCTTTGGTTCAAATATACACAACCCTTGAAAATTGTGTATCCTGATGAGTTTTTTAAAGCCTGTCCATAGAGGCATCTAGGTCTCTTAAATTCCACACTAAAACCTTATTGCATATAGTTTTTTCTATCATGACAACTGACTGGATTTTCTTTTTGAAGAGGATTATAGGTTGATTTTATTCAATTTGTTAAAAAATGTCCTCTTCCTTGTGGATACGGGTTCAAGTATAATGTTTTTGGGAATAGACTTAGTTACTTTTTCCAACTGCTGCTCTCTAGTACTTGATTCCTAATTTTCTCCTATCTGCAAGTCCTCTTCATCCATCAAGAAAAAGAATTTATTTGAGCTTTAAGGACTAGACCTGCATGATTCTGTTAATAGCACATTATTTTTCTTGATCTGTGAGTTTGGAGGAATATCTGTAGTGTCATCTTTAATATTTGAGTTTTCTGGTGGAAAAATTCTTTTTGTATCACTTGCTAAGTTCTTATTCTCAATAAGGGGTAGTTGTCGGGGATCCTGATCAATGTTATTAGAGCCGTGTAAGGCATTTTCCTGGGCATTTTCCACCTGATCCTGGGGATTTTGATTTGGGCTTTGGCATGGAATTTCAGTACTAAGTTGATTTGAGTCACCACTGTTGGGGTTTTGTGGCCAGGGTTAGGGTGGGTTGGTAGTTGTGGGATGTCTTATTTTCCAACTCCCTGATCACTTGTTGCTATAATTTGTGCCACATACTCCTATTTTTTATCATCAATAGTACCATCCAAAGGGTTTCCCTGTCTACCAACCAGTTTCCAGCTCCCCTTGTCTTTGGTTGTGGCTCTACGTCTAGTACTAAGTTTAACAACCAACTCAGGGTGATTAACTATACATTTCTCAATAGGGTGTCATATTTTCTTACAGTGGTAGAAATAAGAAGGGAGATTCTCATATTCAATAGAATATTTCTCATTTTCTACTGTTGAGCCTAACCTGATATGTTTGAGGAGTTTGGATTGCAGGTCAACTTCAATGCAGAGTTTTAGAGCCAAAGACCTGTTAAGCTTATTGGTTTCTAAATCCATCTTGATGTATTTTCCGATTTGGTTCCCTATGGGTTCAATGGCTGGTACATTGTAGTAGTACAGAGGAACGATCCTGATGGTAAACCATGCTGGGACAATGGATGACTTATTGTTTGTCTTAAAATTTGGTGTCCAGTGTAGAACCCTCATAGAATACTATTGAAGGACCAGACTCCATTGATCCAGCATATCTGGAATTCTTCTTTTCTTGAAAGCGGATGAGAGTATTCTTGAAATCTACCGCTCCTAGTTAATACCTGCTTGAGAAACCCAAAGTTTTGAAATCTGCTTCGAATTGTTCCATATTTGGGCGACCCTTTGGAATTTTTTTGATGAGGGCACCAGGTAGTGGATTGATAGCTCTTGAATTTCATCCGACGTGAAGAATACTAATAATTAACCCTTAAATTTCATAGTTGGATTTAGGTTTGGGGTGATGAGGTGATTGGGGGACTTCTTGATTGAAGCACATGTGTGAAGCTTAACATTGGCTGAGCCACCATAGCGGCATAATAGCTTGAGGTCAGACTATTATTTTTATTTGTTCGTTTAATCCGGTTGAAAAATGGTGGCGATAGAGCCATTTTTGGTGAAAATGAAAGATAGTACTATGGCGCTTTAAGAAGAGAGAAGGGAGAATAATGTGTCCATTTTATATGGTAAGTTTGGTACCTTGTTAGACTCATTTTTCTAGACTTTGATGCTCTGAAGACCTTATTTTACTTTGAATTCTTATTATTAAAGTTGAGAGCGACTTTACCGCTTTTGTCACTTATAATGAGAATTCTGTAAGACTAGGTAATTATATAGATGTGAAGAATTTGAAGACTCCATTTTGAAGACTATGAAGACTTTTGAAGACCCGAAGAAAGAAAGAAGAGAAGTCTACATGAAGACCAAGAAGTTAAGTAATTTTAGGGCAGGTCACTTTGGCTGTCGCGAGTCGTGCCGGCCATCTGCCCAAAATTACTTTTTGGAATTTTTGTACTATAAATAGGGAACATTTTTTCTTCTTCTTTCCAACCATCTTCTCTCCGACTCCATTGGCGAAAAACCCTAGGTTTCCATTTTTTTCATCTTTGTTCTACTTTGATTCTATGTTTGAATTGATTTTGTTAATTAGTATGATTAGTAGTAGCTAAACTTAA
>JAULKJ010327841.1:0-10181 GCA_032355405.1 Rubia balearica
CTGCCTGGAGCGGGGAGGGGTGCCGGAAGGAGAAAAATAAGCAGCGGCATTGGAAATCAAAGAACTAGAGAGGAGAGGTGGAACTTTTGCAAAGGAGACGCCATCGCGCTAGAGACAGTGGCTGGACCTTCACCTCCGCCAAACCCTCACCGCCCAGATTTGCTCCGCCGCTCCATCACCCAGAGGCACGGTCCCCAAATTTTCTCTGCCGTAGTGGAGGGAAGGTGAAACGGCTGGGTGGAGGGGAAGAAGAAAAGGGGGAAGGAGAAATAAGTGAGCGGTGGCGGAGGGAAATAAGGGAGCGGCGGTGGAGGGAAGGAGAAACGGTGCGCGGAGGGAAGAAACAATGGGGAAGGAGAAATAAGTTAGCTGCAGTAGAGGGAAGGAGAAACTGGGTAGGCGTGGAGGTTTTCCTCTTTTTGTTTTTTAAGACAAGGGCCAAATCATCTTTTTATTAGAATTTGGTCAAACCAACGTTGACTAAAAAGTCAGCGGAATCAAAAGTTATTTTCGTACTTTCTGTGATTGTAGGGATATATTGGAACTTTCAACCTAAATTCAGGATCATTTTAGCACTTAACTCTTTATTTTTTTCTTCAATTTAATGGCAATCGATCAGTTAATTTAATTTAATTAATTATTATTAATATTAAACAATTATAATTAATTAAGTGTAATTAAAGTTTGATTTAATTTTATTCCTATCAAATCAATTCAGTCGGAAATAACAAACCTAGGAGGAAAAAACTGCAATCGTCCAACAATGCAGGGACTATATTTTTGCATTATTATTCTAAAATGATTCAACACTGAAAATTTAGACGATAGGATAATTTAATATTTATTTTATTTATAGTATTGAGATGCGTATAATTATTTTAAAAATTAAATACATAAATAATTGTGATTAAATCTTAAAAATTATAAATAAATAAATAAATATTAAATAATAATCTAACTAGGGATAAATCAGAAGAAATAAAGGGAGGAACATTATGCGGACGGCATGGTGGCAACTGGCAATCAGTGTCCGATATAGTATGCTCTATCAGCTAGAATCATCAGATATATTATTCTTTCTGAAAATGACATGATAATTATCTCCATTGTACACGGATCATTTTGAGGTCATGATCATAACAAAAATTATTACTTAAATCTTCAAGTTGATAAGGCATGAATGTTAATGCTAAATCCCATGAAGTTAATTAGCAAAATTAATTAACAAAGTTAAATTTTAGAGCCTAAGCGATCGCAATAACAAATTACCAATCACAAGTATTCTGAGTCAAAGCGATCACAATAATCTTTTTTTTTTTATTCAGTAAGAGGAATAACAAAGTGAAATCGTTTTTTTCTAAATTTAAACTTTTTATTTATATTTTAAAATCTGAAAATAAATCTATACTCTTCTCTTTTTTTCCCCAACATTATTAATCACTATAAATCTATCAGATTTAATTTAAATTTCAGTAATTTTATCAACTAAAATGAAATTAAATAAAAATAATGTTCAATTACTCATGAAATTTTTTAAAATGATATTAAATTTAATATATATTTATTGTCTATATATTTAAAAAAAATATTAAATGTCACCTACACCACAAAAAATTACTACTTAGTTATACAATCACGGTTGTAAATAAATTTCAAATAAATCAATAACTATAAAAAAATTAAAATGATATTAAATTTAATATATATTTATTGTCTATATATAATTTAAAAAATATTAAATGTCACCTACACCACAAAAAATTACTACTTAGTTATATAATCACGGTTGTAAATATAAATTTCAAATAAATCAATAACTATATTTCCAGCTTTATTTTGAATCACCACGAGGACAAAATTGTCCAAACGAAAATTGTTCCTTTCCTTATTTAGAAACAGATTAAAGGGTGCCAATTAAAACAAGATAGCCATTTATAGTAACGATGCCAAAAAAAATAAAACAGAGGGAGTACTAATTATTAGCTGCATAAAATAAAGGCAAAGTTTTTGGAAAAACCTTCTCTCCATAGGCTTATGGAAAGACAGAATTTAATTAGAATAATAAAAGGTAAAAGGTCTTAGTTGCAATAATAAAAATTTATTCTACAATGTATCGTAGTTATAAAGTTTATAACCCGATTCATGCAACCCAAATTTTTTTCTTCGTTTCTTGTACTTTGCACTTTAAACCTTGATTTTTCCATGACTTATGGAAAAACCGTCTTTCAAGAGATGGAAAATAAAATAAATAATTAATTATATCTTAACCACTGATTATGAAATATATAGCTATTAGTTATAATAAAATTTTCAATATTTTCTACTAAAAGTACTTTTTACTTTCCTTTTTTATAAAGAAAAGAATAACAATTATACTCAAAATGATAAACTACAACATATGGAGAACCCTAGTTCTACCCGAGAGCCACAGGAGAACCACACTAAAAGAGAGCCATGTAACATCAATGGTTCTATCCGAGAGCCACCAGATCCGCGAGCCACTGGGTAGATCGCTGCCACGAGCCATCGCCAAGACCCTGCACCTCGAGCCACCACCGGAGAGAGCTCTCTGCAATCTGGCCCTTCCCCGCTAAAGCTCCACCATATCTAATGTGCACCTGGAACCATGTGTTTTTGAATGCATTTGGCAAATCTTTTACTAGTTTTTGTGGTTGATTGATAGGTTTAAGTAGGTTCACTTTGCAAGGTATTTAGATAGCTTTTGTTGGCATTCTTGTCTAAAACTCTCGTTTTGTAGATTATTTAGATATTATGAATTTTATGTCCTTACGAGCATCTAGATCCTATTTTGTGAGCTTCATTTTAGATCTCTCGTAAGTACTTCAGAGTAGATTAGTGAAGGCCATTTGTAAGAATGCTAGAATATATTTGAAGGCTGTTCGCAAGGATGGTAGTAGACCGAAAGCAATATGCTTAATAGTGGCAGTAGATGGGATGCGCTGAAGAGAAAGAGTAGAAGTCCGAAAGATTTAGAAGACTAGCAAAACACGTGCCCCTTTGCACAGCCCGTGCCAACCAAATGCCTAGAGCGGCTACTGGAGCGGGATGTGTCCTTTTGCACAGTCCGTGCGCCCTGAAGATCAAGACTTCAAGTTCTAGTTTGCTCCCTGAAGCTACACGCGCGACCGCACCATTAGAAGCCAATGATTTCAACTCCAATCTGTGGCCCGTGTACACCTTCACTAACCGTGCCGCTCATATGGCTAAATAAACCTTCCAGTCCGTGGCCCGCAAGGAATTTCCCGGGTCGCATGCTTAGTTTGCCCAGGAATTGCCTCCAGTCCACGACCTGCATACTTTTGCACGGGCCGCGTGTTTTTGTACGTCCTGTGTCTACGTGGCTGCTGGGGTTTCCCTTTGTTTTGGACCTCTCTAAGGATCATTTACTACCTAATATATAAGGAGCACTAGTCTACTAGGATTTAAGGAGCCTTCATTAGTTGTAGTTTCTATTTTCTTAGTTCTAATAGTAGGTAGAGAGACAAAGAGACTAACTTTTCTCTCCTATTTTATTATTTCCAAGTATGCCTATGGCATTGAATCCAATGCTTGAATTGAGTTCAATGTCCATGGAGTAGTGTAATTACTTGGACATTTAATTTGTATTCATGACTACGTAATGATATTGTGAGATTCTAGATCCTCCTATCTTTTATGTTTATGAATATTCATGTTTGATTTGAACTTTACATTCTTGTTAGATGCATGTTGTATAGATCCTATGATACGCCTAGTTTCATATGTGTCATGTATTGTGCTAGGCTTGTTTGCTCCCTGGGAGTGTCCGGTTAGAAATATTGGTGGTTTGTGAGCCCCGACTATGTGAGTGTATGCATATAGGACCGTGAGCACCGTTCCAATTGTCATATCCTAACTTGACTAGATCGGACCCTGATAGATTCAACATGATAGTTTGTAGCAACTAGGGTTTTAGTGTAGTGACCATCGTCGTTTCAACCCAAAGTTGTCATGAGACGCCAATTCCTTTGCCTCTATAGGGTTAGGGAGAAGCGTCTATGGTGGAGTACCCATGATATATTTTCTTTTGGGGAAGGAATTGCAGTATCCAAAGGTGTGATCTAAGTGCCTTCCCTGATTACGGAGAGGTGCTGATAGGTTTAAATTGAATTAGGTACCTTTGTGTGACAGACATCGGGAAGTGTCGACTATCACCCACACTATGTGACATAGACATTAGATAGGTTTATATGTCTTATATGTGATAGAATCTAGGATCAAATTCATTTACCAGTCATGTTACGCAAATATCCCCAAGGCTAGCTTAATATAGTTTGTTCTCTTATTTTGCATGATTAGTAGTTTGTATAAAAAACCACAAATATATGTTTGAACACTAGCTATTCTCGACACACAATTTGGGTGACGTCCGAGTGTGAGTTGTGTTTAGTTAACTTTTGAATTCTAACATCTCGGTGGACGACCCCGGACTTTCCACTAGCTACTCTCGAGTAGTTTGTAGTGACCATGGGAGCAAAAATACAAATTCTATCTTTGATCTCCCAGCGATCCATGGGTTAATTTTCCCACAAGTTAATGACCTCGCAGAGTGCGGATCAAATTTCGACGCCGCTGCGCGGGACGCTAGTTTAAATTTGATAATTAGCTTGTATGACTAGTTGGTAGTAGTAGTTAGTGTTTTTTTTACTTTTGTAGCTTTAGTTGGTTATAGTGTTGAGCTTCTTTATAGTTTTCCTTGTTAGTCCTAATTTGGTTCGCTAGTGTTCACTATGGACTGGTAGTTTTTTACTTCTTTTTATGGTACATACTTGTGCCACGAACTTAGGAACTCTACGCTATCTACCAGAAAATGCGGTTGTCGAACAAGGAGGAGAAAGAGAACTTGAGAAGAGTTTTCGCAGGGGACAACCATTTTTGGAATGGAAGAAAGTGTTGAGATGGTGGAAGACAATCAAACGCTTATGGAGTTGATGGTTCCAAATTTGGAGAAGCAACTCCTTTGCATCTTCTTCCCTCCTTTGCCACCCAATGTCAGTTGAGAAATGAAGAGCAGAATGATATAGTGCTTGCCACTTTTCACGAGATATCCGGAGAGGATCCCAAAAAACACCTCTCGGAGCTTCATTTGGTTTGCACCAATATGAAACCACCAGGGGTGTCTAAGGGAACTATAATTTGAGTTATTTTCCTTTCTCATTAAGAGATACTACTACGGATTGGCTCTACTACCTTCCACTGGGCTGCATCACCTCATGGATGAATATGAAGTAGAGATTTCTCGAGAAGCTTTGAAGTCTGAGGGATTGAAGAAACATTTTTCTAAAAATTTTGCAACTCTCGAACGAGTCTTTTTGTAAGCACTGGGAGAGGTTCAAGTGCCTACTGGCTAGCTGCCCTTACCATCCATTCAAGGAGGGCGATCTTATGTGCTAATTCTTTAAGGGTTTATGCAATGAAGGTATGTGCATGGTAAACGCGGCATGTAATGGTTCAATACAAACAAAGCCCCAAAGATGCTATGGCCTTGTTCGAGGAGAGGTCAAATGGTATACAGTAGTTTGGGACCCGTTTACGAGTGAAGACTTTGGAAGAACCCGCTCATTCCCTAATTCTTGAAGAGCAAGTCAAAGATCTCGTTTTAATGATGAAGGAATTCATGAAGGGGAGGACGCAGCAAGTGAAAGTGTGAGGGATTTACAGCTTAGATCACCCGACTGACACATGTCCACAAGTTTTGGATGATTTTGAGAAGGTGAAGGCCTTAGATTTTAATGGTGGGAATAGACAGTTTGCTAGAGGGCAGCAGAAAGGGTTCCGAGGGAACTAAAGTGGAGATCGTCAAGAACCTTATGCAAACTCATTCAATCCCCGATAACGTGACCACCGAAATTTTGGTGGTGTGATGACAACTAAGTGTATAGTTGAGGAGTTCTACCTCAACCTTACCCAAGGGAGAAAGGCCTTCCAACAGCAATGCTCCAATTTATAGGTTGGATCGGGAGGAAATTCTTGAGGCAAATGCACAGTTGGAAAATAAAAGTGACAAGTTCGCAGAGCAAACTAAATGAGAAATTGAAGAGCTAGGCACAAGGGATTTTTCTAGCATAAAAAACCTTGAAGTCCAAGTTGGTCAAGTTGCCACTTAGGTGAGCCAGGTCGAGGCAAGATACTCCGGTAAGCTACCATCCCAACCCAAGGTGAATCCACACAATGTGAGTGCACTTAAATTGAGAAGCGGGAATGAGGTACACGAAGACGAGAAAGAGGTTGTGCAAGAAGATGAAAAATTTGTGGAAAACAAAAAGGACGCTTCTGAAGAAGAGGAAGTAGTAGTTAATGAGAAGACCACACAGAGCTCCCTACCACCGAGGCGGAGGTAACCCCTCCGCCACCATTCCCTGGTGCTTTGAGGGATAGGCCAAAGGTTCCATCCAACGAAGATCAAATCCGCCAAGTATTCAAAAAGGTTGAGGTTAGTATTCCAATTCTAGATGTCATTGTGCAAATACCATTGTCTGCCAAAATTTTGAAAATTGCTTGCACTAGGAGAAAGACTAAGCCTATTAGAAAAGTAGGATAATTGAAAATAGGAGGAGTCATCACTTTAGCTCATAATAATATTACTAAAAAGTGTGATGACCCCGACATGTTTTCATTCCATATTTCTCTAGGTGGTAAGTTGATTAAATGTGCTATGATTGACTTAAGAGCTTCCATCAATGTTATCCTTTATATCCTATTTGAGACCCCTGATATAGGTGAACTTAGGGACACTAGGGTGATAGTCCAACTAGCCGATCATTCCCAAGAAATCCCTAGAGGGGTAGTTAAGGATGTAATGGTTAGAGTGGGCAATCTTGTGTTTTCGGAAGACTTTTGTGTCATTGATGTGATGCACGATGAAGGTGCTTCCCCAATTTTTATTGCGACGGCCATTTTTGAAAATATCAAGGAGTAAAATAGATGTTCACTTGGGAACATTTTTGACATTTATAAGTCTAAGCATGAACCCTTTACTTCTTCTCTTGCATGAGCTTATGTGATGAATTTGTTCAATATGATGAATCTTGCATGATTGTTGATGATGAGAGTCTTGATGGGATTGAGAGAAAGCATGTTTTGAGCTTTGATTTTGTTGATGATGTTGATGACACCTATGCCATGCGTGAATTTCGTGTTAACCTTTATATTATGGATTGCTTTTTTGTGGACACTAACATGCAGTGGTTAGTGGAGAGTGGCAAGGAATTAAAACCTCCTAGAACACCTCCTAAACCCGAGGAAAAGGCTAAGGAGCCGGCACTAGCTAAGGATGAACTGAATTCCTAATTGTTCACAAGGAGCATAAAGGTAAGGATGGCGTTTTGTGGAGGTCTTTCCACAAAGACGTCATCGTTGGTGGAGTCGCAAATAGAGACTTTGGAGACCCAATGGTAGGTTTGTTCTATTTACAATGCATGAAATTAAGTCATGACGACAACAATAAATATACAATGTTTTTCTTTGTTTCACTGTTCTTAGTAGTTGATTGTTTGCATGTTCATGTTTATGAGACAAAGGATTTTTTTGAGAATTCTGGTTGATTCTTGATTATAATATCGAGTCACATGGTTGCGGTAAGGAGAAAATATGATTGATTGGAAAAAGTGTTCGAAAAATGAAGGTGTAGGGGAACACCGGCCGCATATGGCTTTTGCATGAAAAACTGGCACGAGGCCTTCAAATGGTATGGTCGTGCCACGCCACGCGCCAATCCGAAAGTACTGTATTCAGGCCGAACTGCAGAATTTTGACAAAATAAAAAGTTAGCCAAAATAAGTACTTTTGCCCCAATAGTTCCACAGATTTCTTCCTCCCTGAGTTGGTTAGCATCAATAGTACTAAACCAAGCATTAACACCTTCATTGAGCATGAATTCATTGAAGCTTCTACTCCAAAATTTCTATTTTTTCCTAAACCATTGTTACTTCCTATTTGCTTCTCTCCTAAACAACACACTTTTGGAAGATCATTGATTCTCTTAATCAGAATTCAGAATACCTTCTCTCATCAATATAGATCATTTAACCCACTCCAATTACTTCAAAAACATCCACTCTCACTTCACAACTTGAGAAATTTGAAATTGTGCATTTTCTCACAAGGGAGAGCACTCTTAGCTTTTTTCGTTATGTGTGATCTTTATCTCCTAGCCTCCAATTTTGGGTAACTCTTTGAACTTTGCGTTTACTTCTTTTTTTTGACATGATTGTGTTGTATGTGAGGAAGTTTGAAATTCAAAATTTTGATATTTTATGGGAGTGTGTGGGTTATATTCATGATTGTGTTGTATGTGAGGAAGTTTGAAATTCAAAATTTTGATATTTTATGGGAGTATGTGGGTTATATTCATGATGCTACATTGAACTAAGTGTGGGGAAAGATTATGATCCTTGTGTTGAGATGACATGATTTGCTATGTGTTGGCTGTTCAGAAAATTTTTTTCTTGCTAAGTGATCTTTGATGTATAAGCTTTGTGTGTATGCCATTACCATCTCTCTCTTGTTGTGATAGAATGAGTCCTAAAAGAAGTAGGCCGGAGAAAGGAACAACTTCTGGAGGTGACAGAGGAAAGGGTTCGGCTAATGTTGGGAGACAAGATGAATCCTCCCGTACCTACTATTCCCGTCATTTTCATTGATGAGTTCATATGATTGGCTAACATTATTGAGAGTGCGGCCCAGAAGTGGAATTATCTCAATAGGCCAAGAAGGACAATCTTGGAGACCAAGTTTGCATGCAAAGAGACTTTGGTGGCTCTAGGCTTACTCGAACCCATCACCTACTTTCTAGGTCAGATAGGCCTAGAAGGCTTCCTCTCGCCATTGATCTGCGAGGTTGAGTTGCTAGTTGGATCGCTGGTAAGGGATTGTAAACACGCCGGTTTTGAATTCGCTGACTTCGTCGAGGGTTGTTGATGTCAGACATACGTTCTTGAGATCACGAGAAAGTCGAGGGCCCCACGGTGGGCGCCAATTGATGAATCTGTTTCCACCGTATGAAGCCTCTCGTCGTGATCCCTTGAATCGCGTCCGACCTGCAAGACAATGCTCCCGGAGTCCGGGAGGTAAACACTCCGATGCTTAAGTTAGTATAAGCGTTATCGTAAGCATGTATTGAATGGTTTAAAGGCTTACCAGGCCTGTGTATTTATAGGGGAGGAGAACCCGATCTCTAGTGGGATTCGAACTCCTTTCCTTATTTGATAAGTATAGTAATTCGAGTATACTTGGTAACTCGAGATAGATTCCTTGTAGGAATCAATAACGTCCTTAATTAAGAAAGGATCACGCGTCCCTTTATGGGCCTCGAGTTGGACTTTAGACAATACCCTAAGCTCGAAGCTCGCGGGCCTCGTAGGGTCGTGGCCCAGGTATCATCACACATGTTTGGATATTGATATGTTTACCTATGTAAGATAACGGTAAATAAAATGTTGATAATTAAAAAAATACTTGTTACGACGAATTGAACAATATCACATACGATTATATTGTTGTTCATGTATCTATTCAAATAGGTCATCAAACTTTAGTAGAGAATAATTTTCAAAAAGTAAGAATGCAAGTTCAATCAAGACAGAGGAAGGATTATAATTGTAGAGTGTCTACAGTATGTACCAAAAACTCTCGTACCATTGAAAATGTTTTTATGCATCTATCTTGAAATCCGGGTCACGTTGCACTTTAGTATACGATCATGCATGTAGAAATAAAGTAGTCACTTTAGTATACGACAGAGGGAGTAACTAATGCTATCAGCCAAAGTTGTGCAAAAAATAGCAGTCCAAATACAGTTGGAAGTATGTAAAAAGAAGCATTCTCAGATATGATTATCATGGCGGGGCATTGAGCTTGATTTTGATATGAATCGAAATTTTGAAATGGACACCAGCATCGCTTTGTTTATAAACTTGTTCAATCTATCCCTCCTTACTGCTGGAGCATCAATCATTTTATTTTGGGTGAAGTGCATTTTTGATCCTATAAGTTAGTTGAAAGTGCAGAAATGATCTTGTAAAATCTGAAAGTGCATAAATGACCCTATATTTTGGTCAAAAGTGTCAATTTGACCCTGGAAACCAAATTCTGGCCGGAAATGACCATTACACCCCTTTGAAAAAAAGAAATTTTCAGAAAAA
>JAULKJ010327851.1:0-10181 GCA_032355405.1 Rubia balearica
TCACAATCCATGAATTCCTGCACCAAAAACACCTAAAGTGCAAATTATATCTCAATAAAATCATAATAATCCCACAATATATGAACAAAATATATCACACATCAGTAAGCTTACACTATTTAAGTCTTGCTTACTATCACTTCATGTTCACATTCTCTTTACAGTAAAACCCCCCAAAGCTGTAATTAGGAAAATCAAAACAAAGTAGTCTCTCTTTTGTTGGGGTTTAACTGACCTAGGAAGGAAAAGAACATGGAGATCATGGTCTCACTTGTGCTTCCCAGTTTTGAAGAATGGACTTGGAGTTAGATCACTATCCACCTTTGTGCAAGCATTTTCTTGCAATCTATGGTGGAAGATGCAAAAATAAAAAACCCAAGGTATCGGACTAGATTCCTTTGGTCACTACCTCCTTCCACCCAATCCAGTCCATTATGGAAGAGGATATCAGATGTTACGGGATATTGTAAATTTGTAATCTCAACACTTTCATTATACCTGGGAAGGGACAATGTGGCTGCTGGATTGGTAGTTGGCTTGGTAACGGAGCTGTCTTTTATCAATGGCCTAATATTATTATTCCATAGCTGGATATCTGCTTAGCTTATTTCATCAGCAATAGAGATCAAATAATAACCCACTTGGAGCAATTTTTGGCAACCAGTGTAATATCTTCTTTGCAGACGATCGCCCTAAATCCTCTCCATGATGACAAACTGATCTAGAGGTCTACAGACTACACCAAATGGAGAATTCTTAGCTTAAACTGCATGTACAAGATAAGAAAGGACATCCCTCAAAATCATCTGGAGTTCGCAAGTACAATGTAAAATCTATATCTTTATTTGGAGACTGATGAACAATTTTTTTTTTCCATTTGATGATGTGATTTCCTGCCTCAATTTTCAATTACCTTCAAAATGTTATAAGTGTAACAATGTTGATTCAGTTGAACATTTTTTTAACCGTGCCAATTTTCTGGGATCAGATTTCATGTTTTTATGCAAATTCGCAATCAGGGATCGTCTACATTAATAACCCAGCATCACCAGCATATCAAACTAAAATAATATTGATCATGGGATTAGCTACTTTCTGGCATCTTTGGAAGGCAAAAAATATTTTTTTTTCTTTGAAGACACTCAAGCCACTGCCCAGTTAATTGTCTACAATATCAAACAGTTCTCCTACAACGCCTTTGCTGCCAAACCCATTAGTGGTAATTTGGAAGATAAATTCTAGGTTCGCATAGGTCTCATGCCTTATCTTAGGAAAAATAAACCTTAACCACCCTCTGTCTCTATGTGGAAAAAGCCTACAACTGGTCTAAAATGTAATATAGATGCTTCTTTCAAATGAGGTGAACTGAGCTAACATAGTATTATTTTTCGAGAATGTTCTGGGATAATGGTTAAGTCATTTCTTTTACTGCTCAGTGTCATTACCACTGGGACAGAATTGAGCAGCCTAGATTTTCCTTTAGATACCATCATCTCCTACGGATAAACTTCAATTGTGATTGAGATTGATTGCTTACAAGCAATCAACTTCATTAAACACCCAAGAAACGCTCCCTATATTTTATATTCTAGGTGTGTTACTTTAGGTGTTAAGCTTGCGATACTCAAGTAAATCACATCCTCGGAGAAGCTAACTTGGTGGAAGACTCCCTAGCTAACATGGCTAGATTCACTTTCACATTTTGCAACTCATGTACACTTGCTGGCGAAATCTGGTGTCAGATTAACTCTATTTTAGGGATCAAAGTTCCTGATTTCCAAACAATTTTTGATAGGTTATCATTTTATTGGTCCTATAAGGGTAGGCTGCAGTACACACTAAGATGGTTAATATATTACCTTCCTTTGCAATCTGGAACCTTTGGAAAGCTAGAAACAAGTTTATGTTTGAGGAGATAAGACCTAATGTTGCAAACACAATGAAGCTCATCAAGGAGGATATGTTCTTTACTTTTTATAAGAGATCACCACCTTCCCTTAAGCCAGTAGATAAATTTTGGGTAATCAATGGCATAATTCCTAAACTTAACCCAAATAGCAAGCCTGATATCACCTTGGTGAATTGGAAAAAGCCATCTGGTCAATTTAAGATTAATGTGGACGCTTCCTGGGTTAAAGGTAAGTCTAACTATGGAATTGGAGTTATTATTAGAAACGATCAGGGAAAATTCATTGCTGCATACACCTTTTCTCCACCTACAATTTCCAGTTTCCATGCAGAACTTATAACTGTTCAAAAAGGTTTCCTAATGGCAACTACTTTGGATACTAATAAGTTCACCATAGAAACGGATAACGTACAAATTTTCCATTGCATTCGAGACCCCTCCCCCCCCAAAGGTCCATGGCAACACTTTGACATTGCGCACACACTTCACATTCCCTTACCTGAATCCCAGCTCACTCATGTTTTGAGAGAAGGGACCCAGGTTGCACATGCTCTAGCAAGACAAGTTGATAAGGGAACCCTGCAAACACACACTTTCACTTTTGCCTAGCTAGAACAAAAAATAAGGGGTCTTCTACATCTCGATAGATTAAATGTGCCTAACATAAGAGTCTTTTGAATGGATGCTGCTGATAATGGGTTTTGCGGATCATTTCCGTGACCAAAACGGAGTCAAATCCAACAGAGCACAGATGGAGAGAAGTCAGGTAAAAAAGGAGATAAATGGATAGAGTAAGCAGATCAAATTTGTGGCCAAGAAGGACACTGGCCACAACAATTCCCAGGAGCTATTTTGGTTAACAGATTGGGTCAAACCACCACTCACAAAAGCCGAAGAATTCCAAGATTGATACAGTAAGATGCAACATGGTTGGAGGAATTCACCGGTAAAACATAGATAGGACTTGGAAATCTGGCCAGGTTTAGCATTAACACAGGGGGTGGAGATGCAAACACTAGAATCATTTCCAAATTCTACCTATGTCTCTTATTTTTGGGTTTACAGCATTTTTAGATGGCAAATATTTTTCCTTTGGTCTACCTTTTGTAAAAAGCAAGCTCTTTCTTGATCAAACTCTTGTCAATACTCTATCAAATCTTTTGGTGAGGGTTGGAGACCCTAATACATATCCCTCCCATTCATATGGATTTATCTTTAAAAAAAAACAGAAATTCTATGGAGTAACATGGACCCTAGGACTAAAGATCTAATTATATTAGATCAAGTGCAGGTTTCTATGATCAGACTCCATAGGGAGCACCCTCCATGATTTTATGTTTTTACTTGCTTTTTAATAGTCTGATATTAATTAATATAATTTCAATCCCATGCGTTTCTTTAGTACTATATGGCTCTCAGTTTTAATGGGAAATGTCACTGCTTGCTGATATTATTTGAATGAATAACAAGTAAATGCATATGCTTCGCATTATAGTATTTATGTTTAGCACCTTTGTCTTTGCACTGCAGCTGGTATTTTTTTTCATGGCCTTTGTTGAGTTGTTGACCAAACTAGAGTTTAATAGTACTAGCCTTCCTTTTGTACTTTATTTATTCTCGTCAGTAATACATTATTCTTTACTGGAAATCATTCTTTCATGGTATCAGATCAAGTTCTGATCCTAAATCCCAAACCCTTTTTTTCAGCCGCCTCTCTCTTTTTCTTTTTTCCGATCAACTGAACCTCCACCGGATTCAGGCTAAAATTTGGCCGAATTCCAACTTATCCGGTGGTCCTTTCCGTCCACTCTTTTGTGTCTCTCCGCCAGTGGCAAATCAGTTTCTCTCAAGCAGCTCATCTCCAGCAATCCAGCTTCTTCATTTCAGCAGTCAAGCAGTCTAACGTCCTTGCTCTCACAGTCATCTCCGGCCCAATTCTTCACTGACGGTCCTCGATTCAACAGGCGATCTCCCAACAGTGATCTTCTCTTTCAGTGTTCAGCGTGTGTTCATCTTCTCCAGCTACTTCGTCTCCATCGCCCGGCTCATCCATTCTCTTCTTCGGTGAATAACTCCATCAGCGATTTTCAAAATCTGGCGACTCAAAGCCGTTCTCCTAAAAGTTTGCGGTAAAAGGCATTCTTTTCAAGATCTTGTCTCAAAGTCTCTGGCCTGTTATTCTTCACAGTTCAAACCAGCAGCCTTCCAACACTTCAGATCCACTCGGGTGTAGGTCACGAGCTTCGCAAGTCTCCCAGTGCGTGAATACACGGGCATCGCAGGTGTTCAGCGCATTACAACACGAGCCAACAGTTTCTAAGCCTCTCTGCGCAAATTTGTTCCCATTTTCTCACCGTGCGCATTATGGCTTATTTTAATGGTCTTTCAAAGTTTAAACAGAATGGCTCCATGTGGATTTTGGATTCTGCGCCACAAAACACATGGAATCGTTTCCCGTTGTTGTTGATCATGTAACACCATATAATGGTTCTGCCCACATCTATGTTGGTAATAGTTCTTAACTTCTCATTACTCATGTTGGTGATTATCGAATTCCAGAGCCTTTACCTCTTTATCATGTGCTTATTGTGTCTGATATCACTAAAAATTTGCTTTTAATTAGAAAATTACTCAGGATTTAAATGATGTTATCTGTTTTGATGATCATTCCCTTGTTATTCTGCATAAAACCACTAGGGTAACCTTGGGTCATGGTCATATTGAAGATAGATTTATGTTTTACACTATGCGGCATCTGCTTTGTTGTCTACTTTTGAACTAAATAAGTTGCGTGCATCTTTTGAAAATTGGCATGCTAGACTTGGTCATGTTCCGCATTTTGTTATTTCTAGTTTGCATACTTCTAGATCCTTAGTTGTCTCATCGGTTCTACCTAAACCCATCCTTTGGGAAACGTGTGAAAAGGCTAAAGGGAAACGTTTATCTTTTAATACAAATGATAAACGTGCTACTAGGGTACTTGATATGATTCATTGTGATTTATGGTGACCCTCTCCTATTTTATCTGTTGATGGTTTCGCCTACTATGCCATTTACCTTGATGATCATTCATGACTCTCGTGGTTTATCCACTGCGCCGCAAATCTAATTTTTGGGATGTTTATCTCCAGTTTAAGGCTTTTGTGGAGAACATATTATCTTTCACTATTAAAGTGTTTCAGAGTGGTGGAGGGACTGAGTTCGTAAATGGTCGCTTACGCTCTCACTTTCAGATAAAGAGCATACATCATCATATTTCTTGCACATATACTCATGAGCATAACTGTCGGACTGAGCACAAGCAACACCACATTGCTGAGATGGGTTTGTCTATGTTGTATCACTCTCATGTCCCTCTCTCCTACTGGCCTGATGACATTGCTGCAACCATTTATACCATAAATAAGTTGCCTACTCATGTTCTTGGTTGACGATCACCATATGAAATTATTAATGGTTGGGTACCCATATATACCAATTTTCATACTTTTGGTTGTCGAGTCTTCTCTTTTTTCCATTTTCCGACCACGAGCTGTTTCCTCGCAGTATTTGGTGTGTATTTATTGGCTACAACTCGCAGTATAAAGGTTTTCAGTGCCTCGATCGCACTACTGGCAGAATCTATGTCACTCGACATGTTCATTTTGAAAATACATGTTTTCCATTCATCCCATCCATTCCTTCATTGATCAGTTTTCCATCTTCAGTGTTAGATGTTTCTGCCTTTGTTGATCCTGATTTGGCACCCCCTTTGCCTCCAGTTTCTCATGTGCCGACTACATCACCTTCAGCCACTTGCTTCATTTGTGCCATAGAGCCACCACCAGCACCCCGGCAGGAACCTCCTACCTCTCTGCCAGTCATTCCGCATGCTCAATCTCCGCCCAGCTTGGCTACTTCTTCACCAGCCTTCTCGGTCAGTTCCACTCCTCCGGTATCCCCTCCTTAGGCTCACACTCATCGCATGGCCACTAAGTCGGTGGCTGGATCTATTCAGTGCATAGATTATTTAGATATTGTCGATCATGGGGGTTTTTGTTATGGATGATAAGATAGCATCTCTTCACGGACAGCACACATGGGACTTAGTTCCTCGCCCATCGGATGTCAACATTGTTGGCTCCAAATAGCTCTATCGGTTGAGGCATCATCTTGATGGCACTGTAGATCACTACAAGGCTCGCCTTGTTGCATGGGTTTCTCTCATATTCCATGTTTTAACTTTGATCACACTTTCAGTCCCGTGGTCAAAGCCTCCACTGTTCGAAAAGTTCTCGTCATTTCAACGATGTGTTCCTAGCCACTTCATCAGCTATATGTCAGGAACGCCTTTATCAATGGCGTCCTCGATGCTTCAGTTTATATGAAACAACTCGTTGGATACAAGGATCCTGTTCATCCGGATTATGTTTGTTGTTTGTGGAAGGACATTTATGGTCTCAAGCAATCCCCCCGAGGGGATCATCGTTTCCATTACAGTTCATCTGACACTTCTCTGTTTGTTCTTTCGCGGGGATCATCGTTATTATATCTTCTGGTGTATGTCAAAAACATCATTCTTATAGGTAACGATTTGACTCTTCTTTGGCAGTTCATTGATCAGACACATCGGGGGTTCTCAATCAAAGACCTATGTGCGCTTCACTACTTTCTTGGCTTGGAAGTTTCGCCCACTTCATCGGGTTTACTTCTTGACTAAGTAAAGTATGCTCGAGACATTCTCAATCATGTAGGAATGTCCGATGATGTTCTAATTACTACACCATTTGTGCCAAATTCTCAGTTGCACAGTTCGACCAGTCCACCGTTTTGGAATCCGACATTGTATCATTCTCTAGTTGGGGCACTCTGGTACCTGACCATCACTCGTCCTGATTTGGCCTTCTTGATCAACACCATCAGCAAGTATCTTCAGGACCCTAAAGACGATCATTTTGTTGTTGTTACAAGGATTCCATGATATGTTCTCTTTTCGGTGTTGGGTTATTTTGATACCAATTGGGTTCGCTGTCTGGAGACTTACCGATCCACCTATGGATATGCTGTTTTTCTTGGTGGAAATTTTGTTTCCCGGAGCGCCAAGAAACAGTCGACAATTTCTCGTTCCAGCACCGATTCTAAGTGTTGTGCTATTGCCAACGCTGCTTCAGAGGTTGTTTGGCTTACTCATTTGCTTCGAGATCTTCAAGTTCCATTGTTTGGTTCTCCATTATTGTTATGTGACAACAGTAACGCTATCTTCTTGGCTCATAATCCAGTTGCTCACAAGAGGACGAAGCACATTGACATCGACTATCACTTTGTTCGATAGTTGGTTGCTTCTGGCAAGATGTGCATTGCTCATGTTCTCACTTCTCTTCAGATTGCAGACATCTTCACCAAAGAGCTCTCTCTCCACAGTTTGAATTCTTCAGATCCAAGTTCTCTGTCGGTGAGCATCTGACGCTTCACTTGAGGGGGGTGTTAGAATAAGTCAAGTATCTAGTTGATTTGATTAGATTCTAGATAGAGTTGTTGACTAGACTAGAATTGTACTAGCCTTATTTTTTGTATATTTATTTTCGTTAGTAATATATTATTTTTTATGGGAATCATTCTTTCACCATGTCTGGCTACCATTAAACTCACACAGGGGTGGAGGTTTGATGAGTAGAATCACATGGAATATTCATAAACCAAATCATACTCTTTTTTTGCTATGATCTTGCAGTTGTATAGAGCTCTTTTGTATAGCTCTGCTTTTGAAGGCAATTAAGGCTGCCTTAGGAATCTATGTTCCCTCAATTACATGTAAAAACCAGGGTCGGTCCAAACTCATTTGAGGCCCGGGGTGAACAAAAAATTTGGAGCCCTCTTTAAAATACAAATTATGCTTTAAATTTTTTTATTTTCAGTTTATTAAAATATTTTTAAAATATATACTTCTTTTATTTCAACATGAAATGAGAAAGTTGGTAAAAATGTATAAGAATGAGACGGAACAAGTATAAATGCTAGAATAGAATGTATAAAAAGAGTTCAAATAAATTCATAATTCGATAAAGATTGATTACAAATAATTTATTTATTAATAAATAAACATGAATATAATTTTTGTTTGATTAATAAAAATAACATGAACAAAGATATAAAAATTCATTTACATTTTATAGTGATACAAATTATAAACATAACATATACTGTATCTACTTAATTATATATTTTAAAAAATAATGAAAAACTAACCAATTTCTATAATATCGTTCAAATTGCATGTTAAATTGAACTGCATTTGTCACATTAGATGAGCATACAAAAGAAAATGGAGAAAAAGAAGCATATATTGCTATAATATGTAGGGCTGGCATTTTGAACCAAAATACCGTACCAACTAAGCTACCAACAGAATCCCGTACGATTTGTACCAAAAATGTTGGTAACCTGGTAGTACTGTACCACACATTTTTCATGGAATGGTAATGGTACTGAAAAAAAATATTACCATTGTATTACCGTACCACATAATTATATATTAAAAATATAACTAATATTATGTGAAATTGAATTTTTATTTAGTTATAAGATTTAGTCATTTGTTAATATTAGAACCAAATTAATAATTTAAATACTCCCTCTGTCCCTTTTATTGTGTCTTATGTCACTATTCATCAATAAAGTTGATGTTGTTTGAATTGTAAAAAACTATAAATATATAAATATGAAAATTATTGTGTGATATATTACTACGTTCATCTTAACACATATTTTTAAAATATGTAACTTTTATAATTTATTGTTATACATAATTTAAAATATTAAAATTATAAAATTATCAATGAATAGTGTAAAAAAAGGATGTAAGACACAATAAAAGGGACCGAGGGAGTACATCAATTTAACATGCAATTAGAGTTTATCCTTTTGTCTTTTTATCTTCAAAATCTATGTCTGGATAATAGTAGGAAATATGCTTTGAATGTGTTTTCAACAAACTGACGAAACAAATTGACTGCTCATTATTTCCTGCTCACTAGATGAGAATTCAGTGGTTATTTTATGAGCGACAAAAGAGACAAAACAAAAAACAAGAACAGGTGATTAATCACCCAAGAAAAAGAAATATAGCAGAGGTCAATTCTAGGTTTTAATTAACTCTTGTTTAATTTCCGTTTATGCATTTGTAGAAAGGGACCAATCCACAAAAGACAAAAGTCCATATAAAATAGTAATGCAATTATTATATCGTATCCAGAAAATTTTCAATGGATAACCACTAATATATAATATATATATATTTAATTAATGGTAATTTTTTTTTACAAGGGATAACCAAATGCTAATACCTTTTTTTTACCATGGGGTGCCATAAGCTAGATCCGCCCCTGACCGTATCCCTGCATATGCACCGTATATATATATATATTGAATGTATAATTTTATTATTATTATTATTATTTATATAGTAATCCCAAATAAATTATAATAATGTATGATGGATTAAAGAAAAATGCACATTAATGTTTAACACGAAGCAATGCATTTGCATGATTTCAAATTATTAGCACGACAACGAAGCGGACTCATCTCTTACGTACTTACGTTGCTACCCATCTTTACTCTAAATAATAGGGATATTTACATTTATAACCCTGAAATTAGGTTAAAAGTGCAAATATGACCATGCAACCTCAGAAAGTGCCAATATAAAACCTGAGTTTTTAATGTATGTGCCAATATAATCCTAACTTTCCTAAACTTTGTGTCAATATAACCAAACTCCCTTATTCCGGTATTGACCAAAAAAATTCAGGCCAAAATATAAGATGAAATGACAAAAATACCCTTGTAACAAACCTAAATTTCTAAAAACCTAATGCTGCCTTCTAAAACCTAAATTTCTAAAATCGCCGCCGTCGCCACAACCGAGCTCCGCCACAGCCAAGCCCCGCCTCCGTCGGACACCACATCGCCAATTTGAACACTCATCCGCCGCCACCAATTCGAACACCTCTCCGCTCCGCCGGCAGACACCACTGCGCCGATTCGAACACCCCTCCACCGCCACCAATTCGAACACCGCTCCGCTCTGCAGCCAGACACCACCGCCCCAATTCGAGCCTTTCCGCCGCCACCGATTCGAACACCCCAAACCCTAAACCCGCCGCCACCGATTTGAACACTGCTCCTCCACTGCAACCCTAGCCCTCCCCGACCGCTTCCACCACTTTTTCTCCATCCTTGCAATCGATTCGAACTGCGGCCCTCCCATGCTTTCTGCCACCACCGATACCCT
>JAULKJ010327861.1:0-18876 GCA_032355405.1 Rubia balearica
GGTTTTGGTTCGAGACTCCCCCTATAAATAGGGCTATTCCATGTAATTTTGATAATTTTTTTATCAATCAAATATTCAGAATTTTTGAGTTATACTCATTGCTTGTGAGCGTCTTCATTGTTGCTTAATCCCGCGGGTTAATTAAGTATCAATAACCTCGTGAACTAATCATGTGGGCTAGTTAGTGAGCAACTCAAAAATTAGAATACCCCGAGGGTTAGATTCTGAATTTCGTTTGGCACTCTAGGGTTTGGCGAGATTCCTCATGTTGTCAAAGATCTAAAATTTCGCAATCCAAAGTTTTCGCAAGGAGATTCATATCAATGTCAAACCATCGGCACTGAGCAACAACTGGCAGAGTGCTCGACAGAGGATGGCGGTGTCGTTGGGCTGTGGTGGATCTTCCACTAGAGGGCAGATCGGAGGCATCGACGACGGGTGTGGCGGGGACAATGGGCTCCTTGGTAACGACATCAAGGGTTTCGACCAGAGCTTGATTCGGGGGATCCATTGAACAATAACAGTAGTGTATGAGTTGAAGGTGGGGCGCGTGTGGATGGATAGAACTATGTGCGACGGTGGCACGTGTGCATCGGGTGAGGCGACGACGGCAGTACTTGCTTCTCGGTGGTGGCAGTCGGAGAAGTGAGGGTGGCGGCAGCAAGTGTGTTTCACGTGAGAGGAAAATTTCAGGGTTGTCGGGATTTTGGGTCTGATACCATGTAAAGTATGAACGTGTGTTTTTATTCATCAAACAAGAGGCTTATATATAGGCAGCATATAAAAATTCACAAATGAAAAATGATTCTATCTAAAACTACAAAATATACAAAATATTCCTAAAATATCTCCTACAATATTTTTAAAAAATTGTATAGAAAGTACCTCCAAACGGCATGAATGTAGATAAAGTTTCATTTGTTGAAGATAAATGTAAGGTGCAAGTAGAAGGGATTCTCAGTTGTTGTCAATCCCATTCCATTACTTTCATGGAATTATATTTTTCAGTGCAAATGGGAATCAGTACTAATGTGATGGGGAAAGGTGATACTAAAGTGGGCAGTGGACAGAACCTTGTGCTATTCTTTTCATTCTGCGACTTCTGTCTCATGTTTGTGCTACATGTATTAGTGTAGCATGATATATGTGCGTTGTACCCTGTGGTACAGTCGTATTGTTTTCATTTAATTGCTGCCTTACATTTTTTTGCCCATCTAGATAGATTCCTCGCTACGTCTCAAGCTTTTTTCTCTCATACATAATTGTAAAGAAAAAGAATGGCTTGGAATTTATATGGTCTTCAATTTTCAATTCAAAACTAATTTTATTCTTTCATGCTCTTTTAAAGGAAAATCTCTCCGAAGATTTAATTTACCTTTCATGTTTAGAATATTTGGTTCATAATTTGTCCACGTCTAACTATTAATGATAGAATTGAAATTACACATAACTAACTATTTTATGTATTCCACCTCTTCAATTTACCTGTGTTTTGGTGGTTTTTTTCCCACTTTAGTGAAATAACCGAAATAAAAGCGCAGTAAAAAATACTCTCTCCATTTCACTAATAGTACCACCTCTTCTCCCTTTGTACCTCGCTTATTTGGAATTTGGCAAATATCCGAGGTAAAAAAATTCTTACCCGACGAATTTGGAATTTAACGATTTTAATGGTCGATTTACATAATTGTAGTAGTTGATACTTTGTCTCCCAATGTCTTTCCCTCTACTTTTTGAAGTCTCTATACTTTCGATATTGTGTTTTAGATTCTTACCAAATTCTTATCGAATCTTTTCCAAAATTTTGCAAAATAGCCAACCAGTTGTTGAATGATTGAAGACCCAAATTGACAATAATATGCAACAGACGATGGAAATGACTCCTAAAAAGAAGGAAAAGGTGGTGAACAAATAGTTTATATCGAGTTCAAATGGTAACAAAATTTTCTCAAGTGTTGATTCAGATTGCACCACCTTATAATGATCCAAAACATGTATATTCGAACATGCTGGGATTTTTTTTAAAAAATAAAATGCAAAAGCACGAGCATAAAACGTACCTAATATTTATCTTGCACCATACCAGCACGGTATATTGTTAGTTGACAATACTTCTCTTACCATGCACTTTCATGATCAAAATAATCATATAAAGGACGGAATCATAGATATCAACTAATAACATATTGATTAAATATAGACAAAATGCAACTGATGAAAAGATAATAAGGAAATTTATCACACAAAAGCCAAACTAGGCCTTATTCGAATTCCACTAGTAGGGTTCAGGTAGAGCACATCATTTACCAACACACAAAGAAAGGAACCATCATCAGCATACTCAACTTCATAATAACACTCTTCTAGGTGGTCACACTTGTAGTCACCTGAGTGCAAAGCGGCACAAATGTTGGTGGGACAATATGGAGGGTGCGGAGCCTACAACATCAGTGTTAACAACAATTATATCAGCAATAGACATATTAGATTTAGGAAATGGATTTTTTTATGAACTGATAAAATTACATGACAAATTCCATATACTTTCAATAATTTAAATGTATTTTCAAAACTCAACTCAACAATTAGGAATTGTTTTCAAAAAAATGAAAAACACAAAAGTACGAGCATAATACGTACCTATTAGTTATATTGCACAATACAAGCACGACATCTTGTTAGTTAAAAATACTTCTCTTACCATGCACTTTCATGATCTTAATAATCATATAAAGGATGGAATCATAGATATCAATCAATAACATATTAATTAAATATAGAGACAATGCCGCTGGTGAAAATATAATTAGGGGATTTATCACCCAAAAGAAAGACTAGGCTTTATTCAAATTCCACTGGTAAGGTTCAGGGAGAGCACATCATTTACCAACACACAAAGAAAAGAACCTTCATCAGCATACTCAATTTCATAATCACACTCTTCTAGGCTGTCACGCTTGTAGTCACCTGAAGGCAAAGCAGCACAAAGGTGGGTGGGTCGATATGGAGGGTAAGGAGCCTATAACATCAACCTCAATAACAATTATAACATTCACAGACATATTAGATTTTGGAAACGGAAAAATATTTTGATGAACTGATCAAAATTACATAATAAATTCCATATAGTATTAATAATTTAAATGTATTTTCCAAACTCAACTTAATAAGTAAGATTTTTTTAAAAAAAACAACAAAATACAAAAGTACGAGCATAATACTTGCATGTTATTTATCAAGCACAATATCTGCACAATATGAGTATGGGTGAAATCAACCATATATTACAAGGAATTATTAGTTAATTTACACATTTGTAATGATTAATTGCACATATAATTTTTAAAATATTTATGGGAGTAAATCATGTACATTTATGAGTGATTGTTTGTATTCATATAAATTTAATTGATATTTCATATAAATAATACATTAAAAGTAATGTGAACTTATGCTATTTAAATTTATCTTTTGATTAGTATTCAAAATTTGATTCATACTAAAATTTTGTTAAAATCAACAAAATAGTGTAAAAATAATTAGATATCACCCACAATTAAATTACATACAATATTTAAAATGGAATTTGGAAGTCCAAAACGCTGCTTTTACTAGTCACGATGCATGATCAAAACTCAACCACCATGGTAAGAAACATTCAACTTGCAGCCTCACAGCCAAGAAGATGAAACCTCTATCTTCCTTGATGGTGTCATGTGCTAATAATCTCATTTCAACGTTTGTAAAGATACCTAAGTTGACACAGTATCAAAATTTTAGCTCTTCTCGCAACCACACTAGCGGTAAAAGTCCTCGGGTCGTTATGCTTTCCGAACTACAAAACATCCTACTCACCAAACTAGTGATGAAGGTTAGCTTATTTTTTATTAGACATAATGTAGGCACGATATAAGCATGACTAAAGCATGAGCGAAATCAAATATTTATTATAGTAAATTTTAAAATATAAATAAAAAATAAAATGACATGTCAATAACCTTATAGACATGCCACCTCTTCTTGAAATTGGTATCTATACTCTCTAGGTTTTCTACAGTAATTGTTCACCAATAACGGCTATAACAAATCACCTCCACCCACCCACCATCACATAGATTTTATCCCACCGCCAATTTGGCTTTCTGAATCAACCCGTCCACCTCCCACGGCTGCCCCTCCTAATGGCGTGAGGTCGCTATCATATGCCCAATCTCTCTGTAACCCTAACAGCCAAGTTTTTAAAATTGGTCAACTTTCCAGCAATTTTAAAATCAATACCTAGCTAACGCTGATCTCTTTCCACTTTTGGTCTTTAAAACGGAACCAGCTTGCTTATTTTCCGAGGAAAAGATACAGAAGATTACACAATCGTATCTATTGGCTCTCATTGGAAAATTCTTTGCCAGACGCCCCATGCTTGACATCATTCCCAAGGAAATGGAAACCATTGGATTTAAATCCACCTTCCAGATGACAGCTATGGATTATGGACATATTTGCATTACCTACTCAATAGCTATATATTTCCATCGTTATTGATGTAAACCTTTGCGGAACATATGTTTCTAGCTATGAGAGTTTTGAAATGGTCTAACGATTTTGATCATGCTGAAGAACCCTCTTTTATCCCTATAAAATTTATATTTGATTTTCCTCCAACCCACTTTTTTTACCCCATGCAAACCTCGGAAGATATAGGAAATTGTCTAAGAACTTTTATCCATGTTGACTTACCAACTAAAACGTTATCTGGACCATCTGTTATCAGGCCTTGTGTGGAATTTGATTTGAGGAAACCTTTATCAGAAAAATCAGACTGGAATCCATAGCCAAAAATAGACTATACTTTATAACATATGAATCCCAACCATTGTATTGCTTCACTTGTTATAACACTACAAGAAAAATGTCCTATTAATTTTCCCCTTTTACCTCAGTTTTTTTTGTTTAGGACAAATAACCGAAGTAAAAAATTCTTTTACCTCGATTATTTTTATTTTTCAAGTAAAAAATATCTATTACTTCTGTTAAAAAACCGAGGTAAATAATATATCTTTTACTTGGGTAGTATTTAAACCAAAGTAAAAAGGTGAAGAATCAAAGTAAATAATCTTACCGACTAGTGTACGACGTCACATATGTATTTTAAAAAGGCCTGTCGATATCACATTATAAGTAATTTTTAACGACATGCAATGCGATGTGTCACCGACGTCGGAGTTATGTAAATGATGGAATTAGCTGGAAAAACTTGACCTTCAAAAAAATAGGAAGTAATATTAAGATATTTAAAAAGGTGAGTTTTGTTATGTTAGGATTGAAAAAGGTAGAATAAGATGGAAAACCACAACATTCGACAAGTAAGGAATCTGAATATGCTAGAAAAGAAGTTCCCAGTCCTTTCTGCTTGATTGATGTTATTTCACATCGGAAAAATTTTATAGGTTGTAGTTGTTTGATAGTGACTCACTATTGTCTACAAAAATCTTTGTTCATTGGTTTTTGAAACAATTGTAGAAAAAGTTGTTGAATTACATTTGAAATTGGTTTTCAAACTCATGCTCAGATAAAATCAAACATTTGATCAATTAGATATTGTTTAAATAAGGAAGTGAAATAATTAGAGAAACTGTACTAATAATGAAAATATCCTTACAATTACTACATAAATTCGATTAATAATTTTTTAAGTTCCAACAAAACATAAATTTGTTCAATTAGCTCGCAATATGGTGACGTTGAAGACAATCAGACCTCCAGCTTCTACAACCTCAAAGAATTAGGTGTCCTCAATGCGTAGGTGGTTTCCGGAAAGGAACTCGCCAAAACCCTTGGGGGATAAGGCCTTGATCCACCCACCCTCTGAGTAGTTTATTCACCACTCACTCCCATAGCATCTTAGCACAACAGGGGTCTTCTCATTCAGCAGTAGTGGCACAACGTCCCTCAGGAGGTACTAAGTACTTCAAAAAAATATTAATTAGAAATATTTATAAATATACATATTTATATGAATAAGAAATTAGAAACAAATAACATTAATTTCAGTTGCCTTAGCAAAGTTGGTTTTTTCCTGATTCTGCTGCTTTAGATTGCGGTGGAAACGTGGGATATCAGAAGTCATCATATGTTGTTCAAGGTCAAATAAAACAAGCTCTAGGTTGCTCCATTGTGCAATGAACAATATGGAAGCCAAAAAATATTAGTTGTTATAAAGCGTGAAGATGTGTTAGTAAATGTACATGTAAATTGGTATAAGACTTGAAAAGGGACTGATTAGACGATCATTCCCCCACCATTATTCCTGCATCAAAAATGAAAATGTTATGTGTGAACTGGCCTATGAAATTAAGGTGCACATCGGTAGTGAGTCGCAGATACATGTCGGTCCAAAACACTGGTGTGGTCGACATGTACCAGCGACTTTGCTAAGTGGTTGGTAAAACCAAATACATAATTGACGCAAGAACAAGGTCGAATATGCAATTCCAAAGTAAATTAGATGCCATAATGAAATATCAATAACTTTCGATCATACTAAGGGTCGGATATATATAGATGAGACATTTCATGCTAAAGAACAAGCTACTAGAAATAAGAATTTGCAACGTTGCACCCTAGTCCCATAAATTGAGTTATGAGTGACAGCTTACTGATGTTGCAGGTATCAAAGGAACCTACGGAAAGAAACACATAAACCAAGAAAAATTGTAGCTTTATCAACTTAAAATTAAAAAAAAAACCCTTTGGCGAAATACCAAAGCATGGTACCTACGTTTACAGTCAAGGCAATTTCACACTCTCATAAATATGGGAAAAAACTAGATTACCAAAAAAATAGAACACATTCACTGACAACAGATCCAACAATGTAAAGTAGCAATTAAAAAAAATGGTGTTAGGATATTAGAAAAAACATACCTTTTCCAAGAGAGAAGTGAAAAGAAGAGGGAAATTGTTGGAATGTGTGGGGAACTTGTGAAAAACTGCTTGAACTTATTGTTAGGGTCCCCCTATTTATACCCATTCCGGAACGACGTCGTTTTCAACCATTATGAAGTGCACTTTTCATTGTGCCACGTCGCACCAATGTCGGATAAGAAGACATGGTGTCGACCCCCTACCGATGTCCCAGACTTACATGGGCCTGGCAATTTTAGCCCACCAAGTAGTTGGTAAACAATTCAAATTTATTCAAAAAAAATTCGCAACAACAATTTGCTAGTTTCAGATAGATTGAAATAAATTATTTATTACATACAAGTATTTTTCAGTTTTTTTAATGATACTACTATTAAAATTATGTCCATATGTTAGGTTGAATATTTAAGATTGAATAAAATTAAAATAATATTCAAAAAATAGCTTATAAATTAAAGATTAAAATACGAAAAAATAAATATTTTTCCAAATACAAATTATCATGTTTGATATAAATTTTTAGATCAAGTCTATGATAAAAAATTAATTATATCTATAGGGAAGAACTATAATATTAAAAACTACAGGCCCGACACCATTGATCAGCTCAAAGTAGAGCCTGTCCTCAACCCTGAGTTCCTCAGAATTAAGAAACTCCCTAAAACCCTTCGGCGTTAGGGTCTTCATTCTCCTATTCACCGAGTTATGCAAGTGGTACACTCTTCCGTTGCACCTGAGAACAACAGGCCCTTGTACGGCGCCATGAGCTTCATAATCTGGCTAGGCACGCACTAAATTTTAAACAAAAAATCAGGTTCAGCTAATATGAATGAAATTTATTGAAAATGTTTATTGACACTTAAATTGATGTGTAACAGGGATTACTTACTAGAATGAAAATTGACCTAAAGTTCGTCTAGATCAGTGTGCAGACAAAATGCAGAATGACATTGCCGAATGTAGTTCACAAATGGTCATCATCCGAATCGCCACAGTTTTGTATGGGTCAAAGAAATTACTATAAATTAAATTTTAATAAAAGTAATACAAGAAAAGGAAAGTTAAATATAAATATAAAATGGCTCACCTCAATCGGGTAACGGATCGAATCAGTATTGTAAGCCATGATTTCTAAAACTCATATTGTATTGGTTTGATAGAAATAAATTCAATTAATCTATTAATTCAACATGTCAGAGTGACGTCACATATGATTCGGTATAACCGATTGGTTAACTAATAAGAGTGCGATGTCTCATACTAGATAAACTGTATAAAATATGAATGGGTGACATCACACCATAGTCGCTCCAACCAAAGTATGATCGATGTACAAGAGACGTCGCATTCTGGCAAAGGGGATACACTAATAACAGCAAAAATTGGTCTAAACCAAAAAATTTGGCCACATTAACGAAGGAAGAAATAAAACCCACATTCTAGCACCCTAGAACCTAATCCATAGAAACTTCAAAACATGAAGCAAATCACACATTAACAAACCATATACATAACAATATCAATGATAAATTCAAAAAAAAAAGGTAATGTAACCACATGTTGAAACCATTACCTTTGAGAAGATGGACAGGGGGACTGTTGAAATTCGAGGGAAAGTTGAATGTTTGAAGTGATGTCCAAGGTAGGCTCCATATATATAGTTATTGGGAAGTGTTGTGAATTCCACCTTGCCCAATGTGACGTCGCATGTCACTCGACCTTATCAACAGTGAGTCGACATTTGAGCTGCGTCAGCTACTTTAACTATGGGCCTCATCATTTCAGCCCACTAGCATAGCAGTGGCCTGGTGTCTGATCGATTGCATGTGCGACATCGCATGTATATCGTGTTAGGCAAGATTGGACCGACCAATTACAGAAGTCGGCAATACATGAAATTAGCCTCACCAGCATAGCAATTGGGCTCACGTTTGAACGAAATGAACAGTATATTAGGCTTACGTTAATAGTATATTAGATACTACTATTTCAAATTTATAAATGCCATGAAATTTATCAACGCCCAATTTGATCGAAATCTATTTCAACACAACAGTGAAATTTTCCATTTTTACAAGTTGGTCCCTCCAAGATGGTGGGGGAGGACGATATGAAAAATTTGAGATACCTAATAATCTAAATCACATTGTCACAAACATGTTGTTCCGATGTAGGCAACAACTAACATGGGTATTCTTCCCCCATTTTTATTAGTATTCTATTAATACCTTTACTATGAGCGTTATTAATTAGAAAGATAAATTCCACCACATAGAATCGGGTGAAATTACACATTCTTGGTTTCTTAGAAATTTTGAACTTAAGGAAAATCTGGCCATCAATTTTGTTAAAGTCCTAACACGTGGCTTAGAGTTAATTGTTTATGATTACTTACAAGTATGCAAAGGTTAATCAAATGATCTTATGGAAGTCTCGGTGGGATGATGCCAGTTTCTTTATCACTTTTGGGGATCATTAGTTTGAATGGTGATGGCAAAGGTCCCGTGTCAAACAATTGGAATCAATTTTGTGATTGTCGGTTTACGTTTTAATTTTTGCACTTACGTCCCTACATTAAAGTGGGAGAAGTCGAAATGCAAAATTGGAGATACCTTATCAGATTCACCAAGTCATGAGTGATGTTCTGATTTGGTCATGCACTAGTCAATAGAACCAGACCAAAATATTCTCAGACAGTATATGACAAAACTTAACGAAAATGACACTATCACCCAAACATTGTTGCATGTTCACTACGGTTCAAATTTCTGCATCCGAACACTAGGATAAATGTTTGATATGGAGATTATGCATATTGTCTAAGAAAAGCATGAACCGAGGTAATCGTCCATCATTTTTGTTAGCATTCCATGAATACCCATACTATTAGCGTTATGAGAACGATAATTTCCACCACATAGAATCAGATGAAATTTTATATTCCATGTTTTTATGAAATAAATTGGTAATAAAATTCCATCCATAAAATTTTAAAAAGTGCTGGTACATGGTTTCGAGTAAATTGTAGGTGATTACTAATAAGTATACAAGGGTTATTCGAGTAGAAATTCTCGTTGTCTATGTCAGAATAAGACTATGTTCTTTATTACCCTCGATAAGTGTAAGTTTTGGGTGACAAAGTTTCTTTTCGGGAAGATCGTAATCAAGTTTGGGACAACCGGTGATTCTTTTCATTTTGCACTAAAGTCCTTCCAAAAAAAGTGTTAGAAGTCAAAAACCAAAATTGGAGATAACATTTTGTTATTCACATTTACTGGAGAATGTTGTTTCTATTTGGCATAAAAAGGTTTTCAGAAGGGTCCGCAATCTTAACAGGGAGTGCTTTACGAGACTGTTAAAAATGAGACTTTGGTACATCAGAACGATGTTGCAAATGCTTCGCATAAAATGAACCAAAAACTGACACTATACTGATGTCAGTTGAATTGAAATTTTCTGCGGGAATTGAATTTTTGAGCCAAATTTTTGAACAAAAAAAATTCCCCAACCCCATTTCAATCATATTAAGCAACAACACCCATTTCCCATCTCCAACACAGTCTCTCCTAACCCAACTCCACACCTTCCTTTCCATTGACAACATTACAATTACTCAAGACACAAATCTAATCTCTTCTCACAAACATCAACAAGTATCCTAGGATGGATCATCTCCGGGTTCAAATTAATTTAGGTAATCTTCCCTCCATTCCATGTTCATTTAGAAATTTTATAAACATGCCTTCCATATTGTTTTTCCTCATTGACCAATGATTGAATATTTTTATGAAGTATGATAACTATGTGACATGTTATATATTGTATATTGTTTGAGTCTACAATACAATTTCGTTTTTGTAGAGAGCGAGAAAAAAGGCTAATATTAGGCTGATTGTGGACAATAATCAAATCTTTGTATGAACACGGGTTGAATGTGTGACGTCGGTAAGTTCATCATCCCATACGATATGGTATTGAATGTTTACCAACGTTGCATTTGCTAGGAACTGATAGGAACATCTATGAATGTCTGACGTCGCTTTTCAATCGGACTCTTCGGCTTCGATCTATCGTTCTTCGAACAATGTCTTATGCACTTGACTTTATTATTTGTTCTTCATTAGGAGACAACCCAAATCTAACATAAAAAAAATTTCATGTGTATTTTCTGTAATAGGACAAAGAGATTTTTCGATGGACTTTCAGCACAGATTAGTCATTTTCCTAGTCCCCTTGATAGTGTTAATGTTGTACAATTTAGGCAAGGTTCAATACAATTTATCTTTCAATTTCACGTCAACCTTATGTATTTTAATATAATATGACATGTATTAGTAATAAATGTTCAAGTTATGTGGGGTTTTTTAAATGTCATTGATTCCCACATTATTTGACAAACAATTGAAAGTTGTATAATTTAACCAATTTCACGGGTATTGGATTATTCAATAATATTGAATGGCTATCGATGAGCAATTATTTGAGTCATCTAAAATTTAATATTATAATATTGTACGAGACCCGGTGTCTCCGCAATTTATCTGCGATGTCGCACATATAGGTGGAGAGACAATACCTTACCAACGTTGCAAAAATTGGCTTCAGCAGACACACGAGGTGGGGACCCCAAGAGCATGCGATATTTTTGACCTTGCGATATTGTTTATATTTACCCATGACTTCGGCATGTGCGAATTCGCAGACTATCCTCCCCTGTCGCAGCGATTATGTACCTTCAAAGTCAATTCTTACGCATTGCGATGTCAATTACCACGACCTTGCGGAAATGGTCACCTATGGTCACCATTCCTTCTTGGACCATTTTCATGCACAAAACCTACTGATGTTGGCCCAAAACCAAGATAGAAGATATTATTTTCCTCAGTTTTGAACCAAGGTAAAAATCATACTTTTTACTACAACAGTATTTACCTCAATTTTTTGGACTAGAACTGAGGTAAAAGTTCATGTAGAACCGAGGTAAAAGATCTTGTTTCTTGTAGTGCTTGCATTGTGCGGAGTCTTTTCACTAGTTGGTGGTTTTTTCAGCGTATGTGAATTTGTGCACAAATACATTGTTGCTCTACTGTTGGGTTTACCATTACACATCCACTAGGTATATTATGGTTTATTATGTTGTTGCGATAAGTTGTTATGCTCGCGTTGAAGAGATAATGAGATAGGTATTGATACTTATGTTGCAGGCTAATGGATTCCCAAGTCCATGCAAAGTTTAAGGCTATGTGCGGGTAGACTTTACCACTTATTTATGGCCTTTCCACTGAGTATTTGAAGTGGGCCTTAACCTTTAATATTAGGGTGTCATGTGGGTCTATTACTTTGTGTCGTTTCAAATATAATTTAGCGTTTCATTTTCCACTACCGATTATTCAACTAGTTAGTTTCTTGGGCAGCGTATTGTATTAAATGTTATAACTCTGCTAATCGTTGGATTCTCAAGTCTGAGTTCCTCCTATATGCAGGAAAATAACTTTTTGAGGATGTATATTTTAGGGTACTATGCTAGACGGTTATAATGAGTTATTTGGTTATCTTTTGGTTCACCAAAGCTTATGAGGTGTGATGTGCGCCATTATACATGTGTTAGCCGATGCATTTAATACATTTATTATCATCTTTTGTTTGGTTAATTTCTAGTTTTGTTTGGTTTGCACGACAAATGGTTTAGACAACCAATTTTGGTTTTCTTGTCTATATCCCGCATTTTGTAGACTTAATTGGAACTAATGGACACTTGGTATTCATGGGTGCCTAGATTTTCCTCTTTGATCTCATTAGTAGGTTGATCATGAGTGGTTCTTCATTCTGTTTTGGTGGAAGGCTATTAGTGAGGGTGGTGGTAGATATTTGAAGGCCATTCACAAGGAAGGTAGAAGATATCAAAGGTTATTCACGAGGATGGTAGTATATTGAAGGCCACGAACTCCACATCATGGTATTAGAAGGAATTGGGACCAAGAAAGGCCGATTCAAAATTCAAGAAGTCCAAAGAAGAAACAGAGGGATCATTGTTCGAGGTTACAAGAAGTTTTGAGTAAAATATGAGAGAAATCAGCACTTGAGGATGTCACCATTGGATTTTTCTTCTAGATTGTCACAAAATCAACATCAAGAACCCTCAAATCGGACAAACGATTCACCCATAGCAGAGCAAAAAAGTTAGCCAAGCGAACCATCCACGACCATCGCGGACCGCACAAGCACGACACCGACCAAAACCTAGAACAACCCACACCAAACAATATGGCCCATGTCAGGGGGCCTTGGCATGGACCGCATCATCTGGAATTGGCCGTGTCAAAACCTGGCACAACGGTCCCCTCTTTTCACTCCAAAATCTAATAAGTATGGGGGGGATGTTTCGTTTTACACGTCCCCCGCCATTTCAAGTCACAAATGCTAAGACCCGCCCATGGGGTGTGAAGAATGATGTGGGGCATACCGACGTAGTAAGAAAAATAAAGTTTCAGCTGAAGGGACGCGCAAAATGATGTATGGAGCGGATCGGGATCAATCGAATGACAGGGGATGCACCAACACGAGCCAGTACTGTCCATGCCAGAGCCAGTACCCTATGCTAGCATGACCGGAATGGCCCGAAGCATAGCAAGCCCCCCATGTCAGGGCAACCGGCACAACTTGCGTCACAGTTGTTGCCCAGTGCCGGCATGAGCCACTGGTGGCTGCTAGGGTTTTGGGCCACTTTTGGGCCATATTTTTAGGCACAAATCCCTGCTACTATATAGATAGACCTTTGTCTATAAGGGTTTAAGTTTATGCTCATTTTTAAATCTTAGTAGGTTGCTAGAGAGAGAAAACATTCTCACTTCTCTCTAGTTTTTTTCTTTTCATCTTTTTATCTTTCTTTTGTCCAAAAGTGTTGAATCTAATAAAATAATTGGGTTCAATGCTTAGAGAGTAGGAATCTATCTTGGGGAACATATTTGTATTCATGTGTTGATGTTTATTTTGTGATATTTCTAGATCTACCAATTTCTCTATTTTTTGTGATTATTATGTTTACTTGTTCTTAATTTTATTATGGATTGCATAATTGTCACAATTTGTTGGCACAAAATGGAGTCTACTTTCATGTCGGTGCACTATATATAATCCCCCAGTTAAGGAAACCTAGGTGTGCTTGAGATGACGATAGTCTTGAACTGGGCGTGTGCACGAAACTTACCGTTGTTAATCATCACGATCGAACATGCATCTATTTAGCCGACTAAAGAGGTCAGAAGGTTTGCAGGTAGAGATAGAGTTGGTAGCAAGCTAGGATTATCTTGGGAGTCATTTTATAAGAAAAATGGGTGTGGTTGTGGCAATCTTTGCACCCCGTGGGCTGGTCTTAAAATGTTGGAAATGAAGCGACAAGGACCATGTAAAAGGGCACGGTGTATGTCCATAATTAGACTCACAATGGTTCAGAGTGGCACGGGCTATGTTGGAGCAAACGACTCGTGCCAAGAGGCTGCGGTACGGCAGTGTCGGCTAATGCAGCGGTGTTGGCTGGTGTGGCAGTGCCGAATCTTGAGAATGTTAAACTTATAATCCCTTCTTTTATTTATTGTTTCCATCTACTACCACGTTTTTTGTTAGTGGTATTCTGTTTACTATCATCCTTGTGAATGGCCTTCAAATATCTACTACCACCCTTGGGGATGGGCTTCTACAAGATTAAGCCGAAGTACTCACGAACAACCTACTAGTAAACTCACAAAAAATATCCAGGAGCTCGTGAGGGCATAGTGTCCATTAGATCCAATTAAGTCTACAAAACTAGTGATTTAAGTAAGAAAACCAAAAATGGTCATCTAAACACTTTGTATTGTAAACCTAACGAAAACCAGTAATCAACCAAACAAAACATAATAAAAAATGTGTTAAATGCATGGGTTAAAGCATGCATTTAGGTGTAGATCATCTTCCAATGAGGCTTTTCAAAGAGAGGATCATTCAGGTGTAAATGCATGGGTTAACGCATGCATTCAGGTGAGGATTATACCCTCGAGGCTCAGGAGAAGAGCACCTCGATGCCGTGTTTGTCAATGTGCATTTTTCTTTTCCTGCTTTATTGTGTTTTTTAAAAAACAACTCTTTTGTGATTTGCAATGGGTCTAGGCAGTGAAATCTTCGGCTTAGAGGAGCAAGCTATCATCTCCCTGCCCTCGTCTTCTCAAGCAGTTTTAGGAGGTTTGATTTCTAACCAAACTGAGGCCAATGAAAGTCTGGAAAAAAAAAGGCGTGATGGGCCATCGTCCCCTATTATATCTCTGAAGAAGATGAACTTCACTGGCCGGACCTCTTCAATCTTTGAGGGGCGCACAGTTGCCTATCCTGAAGATGAGGCCATTTCACTGCCTCACATTGGGAGCACTTCGCACTTCTCATTCTCTTAGTCCCCTTGCCCTCACCCATCCTGGTCGATGATCCTGTGGTGGCCTCGGTTATGGGGGTTGTGGACACTATTTTCCATGGCATTTTGGCTAAGTCCCGCTATGTGATCGAGCTCGAAACTGAGGCAAGAGAACTTAAAACTAAAATCGCGGGCCTTAAAACTAATAAGAAAAAGGCTGACACTGACCATCTTCAGGAGCCATCTGGAAGTGGTGGCCGATCTTCAAAATTTTCTGAAACATGCCAAGGAGAGTGAAAAGGCCTTATCTGAGTCCCTGTTCGAGGCTTATACCAGTAGGCTGGTGAAGACCTAGAGCATTGGGATTTTCTTCCAAAAACTTTTCAACAGGGCATTGATGTCACCCGCGCCTCAATGGCCTCAAATATTTCTTTGGAGCCTCCTTCCGAGCACTCTTTCTAGCTCGGGTCATATAAAAAACTACACTTTCAAGGACTTGGATTTATCCTGGTGGACATTTATTTAGGGTGGAGGGTTCCACTTCAAGTTTCTCGACCTCCTAAGGGCTTCTAATTAGCCGTTCCCAGTGGGAGAGCTAAGAGAGTTAACTGGGGATGAGGGAAGAGGATGATTGACCCTCAAGCTCCACCGGAAGGTGCTGAGTAGGATGGTGCTACGCCTTAAAACGAGATCGAGACCAACCCCAGCGTAGGACCCCATGTATGATTTTTCTCCGTTGGGGATCTTCCCAGGGCTCTTTTGTTGTAATTCATTTCAGTTCTATTATTATCAATGAAAGGGTCTTTTTTCCTCAATATTTAGGCATTTTTCACTTTCTTTATAGAACTTAGCTGTCGCCCCCTATCATCCTCTTCAAACATTGAGGGGGGAGATCTTCGACTTCTTCTTCCAAGTTATGAAGAAGTGGTACCATGAGACCGAGCAGTGGGCTTGGGATTCTTGCTTAGCATTCAGACGATAGTGGTTTGCCACCAATCGTCTTAAAAAGGGAAGATAAGCGTGGTTCAAGAAGAGCTTGTTTTATGGCAAAGTAGCCGTCATTTTAGACTACAAGAACTCCTCAAGGATCTTAGTATAATTGAAGAGGAGAGGGATGTCATTGCCGCAACTTCGGATGGATTGGATTATGAGTGTATATCTTACTCTTTGATCGACACGGCGAGCTTCTGGAAGAGCTCGCCACTAGTTTAGGATTTCACACCATATAAGAGTTTTTGTCGGTGGCAAAAGCCTTCAAGGCTTCAGGAGGTGCTTCAAGCTGTATTTCGGAGAGGCCGTTGTGTATTATCACCGGGAATCCCAAAAGCACAAAGACAATTCAAAATTTATATGTACACTGATCAACCGCACTACGAGGGAGTTAACATAGTTGAAGCATAGAGTTCAAGATCTTCAGTCCCAACTCCCAAGTAGTTTACTTAGAGCATGCTCTCAAGGAAAATGAGAAATTCTACCCCCGAGTTTATAACGAGAAGAATAAGGCCGAACACGACTTAGCGGAACGGGACAGGACAGGACATTTGAGGCTTGTGGGGGAAGCCTTCGGGCTTATGGCCTTTTGCTTCGAATAATTAGGCCAGATATAGTTGTGGACTTCGCGGAACACGTCGGTCAAACCATGAACAATATGTATGATTTTGGGATCCATGAAACTCCCAGGTATACCCCAGCTTATAAAGAGGATCGAAGGTGGGCAGAAGGAATCCAGTAGACTGCTAGGGCTGCTGGGAGTCGAGGACCGCCTGCAAACACTGGAGGCTTCGATCTCCCAAATACGTGATAGGAATAACCCCATTGTCCATCGTCTATGTCTAGTCTCTCCTCATGGACCTGGTAAGGACAAGACAGTTGCTGCTCTTACTTTGGTTCGGCCAAGAAACCCAAACAAAGGAGCTGTCATAAGATCATATTCTTCAAGCGTGAAAACCCCCAACTGCGGGGGGACCTTGGACAACGGCCGGAAGAGCTCTCCTGGCATAGGCAGTAGGAACAACCCCGGTAATAGTCAAATCAGTGGCCCAAGTGGAGGAAGATCTCGCAGAAATTCTTGTAGTGCTAATTGCGGTGGTGCTTCCTCTTTGAGCCGGGGAATTCCCCTGGAACCGGCCAAGGGAGTGCCCCTGGTGCTGGCCAAGGAGGCTTCTATGGTAGGGGTTGGGGGATCACCTAAAATGCGGGCCGAGGGGTCCCCTCCAATTCTGTACAAAGTCAAGGAACTGGCAATCTCTACAGCGAGGCTGATAAGGAAGAGGAACTTCCTGAACTCCTCTACGATGAAGACCTCTAAGGTTGGCAGATAGGCATGGCTCTTCCAACACAGTTCGAAGGCTGGGAGCCATAGATCTGAATGAGGAGTAACCTAACAAAGAAGAAGATCTCTTCAAGGCTATAAGTTTCCTTGTTAAGGCAATTTAGCCCGAGGTTGTAGAGGGTTTAGAGATCCCCCTCCCCCCAGATGAAAGGCATCAGCCTTCTTAATTTTAAAGACGTGTTGGCACTTGTAGATAGATGAAGGGCATTGGCCCCTTTAACTTGTAAGCCCTTTTGGCATTTGGACTTAAATTTAAAAGGCATCAACCCCTTTGACTTTTTAAGCCAACTTGGCATTTGTAAATAAGTGCAAGGAATCGGCCTTCTCCAAAAGGCTGGGCGCCACCCTTGGGCGCCCCATCCGCCCGACACCACAGGATTGGATGAGGAGTTAAGTCATGGTACCCAGCGCCAGGAAACAATTGGGCCGGCCTGTACCCGGTGGATACACAAGGGACCGGTAAGAGAGTCAGGGGAATAAACCCCATAGCACCCCCCAAGACATCCCCACACTGCGCGCCCCGAGTTTCGAACTGTGGATCCCTCTAATTGATACCCAAGCCCCAACTACTGGGGTACACCCGTGGGTGTAAGGAATCGGCCTTCTCGATATATGAAATGAGTTCATTTGAGTTCATACGTGAGTTCATGTTTTTCTAGCATTATCTTAAGTTATCTTTTAAAGCTAGCTTACTGTTGTTCGGCCTTTATACTCGATGTTAAAGTTTTCGCAACTCAGTTCAACAAAAAGTAGTAAGAATGGCTTAGCGAAATAAGTAGAAAACTTACAAAATTAAGGGGTTTCTTTGACTTGCAGCAACATTTTGTATGGGGTGTGCTACTCTCTAGTCGAAGGTCCCAGACAATGCCTATAGTTATTTTTGGGTAAGCTACTTCCTGGCTTGACCAAATCTATAGAGATTTCAAGGAATAGTACTTTCAAAGTTTGAATATGTTCCATCTTCTCAGGAAAAATTTGCCCAGGAGAGTCTCCAGTATGTAGCTGCCCCGAGGGTGCGCTTCGAAAACTTTGTTGGGTCCTTCCCAATTTGTAGCAAGTTTGACTTTGAGCTCCTTCTGACTTTTCTCACTTTTCCTCATCACAAGGTCTCCTAGGGAGAAATCAATCTCTTGAACCATCTTATCATAATAACGCTTAAATGTTTCCTTCAGCTTAGACTCGTGGAGAGAGGCATTTTCCCTTTTTTTCTTAAGAAGGTCGAGGTCCAGCCAATGTCGATAAT
>JAULKJ010327862.1:0-10180 GCA_032355405.1 Rubia balearica
TCATGGAGTGAAGATGAAGAAGATGAGAAAGATGAAGAGGAACTTACCAGTAATTATGTGGCATTTGGAGCAAAAATTCGTGTAGAAGTGGATGCTGTCGACATATGTTCCAACACAGAGAATGCTACATGTTCCAACACAGATACGGTAGGTTCCAACATACGTTCTTCCGATACTTTCAGCGATGATGAAGGCCAATCCGTGAGTAGTGAAGATATCTACACTTCATATGAACAAATGTATTACATGTGGTTAAAGGTGGCTGAAGAAAATAAGTCCTTGAAGATTGAGAAAAATTGATTGGCCGATGCAAAGAAGGAATTGATGGTGCAAGTTGATAGACTTAAGAGTGAAATTGAAGATATGAACGTAAAGGTGTTACCATGACTGAAAGGGCAGAATTGCCAGAAGCAACAATCAGGAAGTTAAACTCAAGCAAGAAAAATTTATATGATATCCTGATCATGGGAAAAATCTACGAAGGTAGACAAGGAATCGGCTATGGAAATGTATCATGCGATACTAGAATTTCAAGCCAGAAGTTGAAGACAATAAGAGAAAGGTGATTAAGACTCGTCAACGAAAACCCCTTTTATTGCATGCTTCAAGGCCATACCGAGAAACGATGTCTCAAATTACTCAAAAATCTCATGACTGGACGACATCTGTCCTATTTTCCAACATAGACGATACCCAATGGTCAAAGATGGTTCGAAAGGTATGGGTTCCTAAACTTATGAATACTTGTTTTATTGCTCATACTTCTCTAATAGCACATTCTAGAGACTCATGGTACTTTGATAGTGGGTGATCTCGTCACATGATCGGAACTCAGGAGTTTTTGACAAAAATAAAACCATATGATGGTGGTTTTGTTACCTTTAGAGATGGAAAAAAGAGTCGAGTCATAGGCAAGGGAGAAATGAACATTGAAGGATTTCCTGTGTTTACAAGTGTGTTGTTCGTTGAGGATCTAAAGGCAAATTTGTTGAGCATTAGTTAGTTGTGCGATGACAATATGACAGTTGAATTCATAAAGATACTTGTTTGGTGAGACATGGTAATGATAAAGTTCTTTCTAGGATTCGATCATCAGATAATTGTTATCTTTTGGAGCAAGAAGTGTGTTGTTCAAGCTCAAAGAAAGATGAAGGCACATTGTGGCATTGGAAGCTTGGTAATATCAACTACAAAACCTTGGTGAACATTGCAAATTCAAAGGCAGTAAGAGGTATACCCACACTTACGACCAAAAGTGGAATTGTTTGTGGACCATGTCGGCAAGGTAAACAGATTCGGTCTCTTCACTCATCAGTTTAGTATATTACTACCTCAAGGAATCTCGAATTTCTTTATATGGATTTAATAGGTCCTGTCAACACACCTAGTGTGAGTGGAAATAAATACATATTTGTATGTGTTGATGATTTTTCTAGATATAATTGGGTGGTGTTTCTCAGAGAAAAATATGATACTATGGATGTGTTTAGAAGTTTGGTGGTAAAATTGCAGACCGAGAAAGGAAGTTCGGTTGGAAAGATTGTAAGAATCAGAAGTGATCATGGTAGGGAATATGAAAACTCTCAATTCAGCAAGTTCTGCGATGAACTTGGGATTCAACATGAATTCTCCGCTCCAATCACTCCATAAAAAATGGCATTGTCGAAAGGAAGAATAGAACATTTCAGGAGCTGGCTCGATTCATGCTTGCAGAAAAAGGCATACATAAAAAATAGTGGGCAGAAATTGTTAATACATCTTGTTATACTATCAATCGAGTGTATCTTCAGCCTTTTACCAACAAGAAATCTTAGAACATCTAGAAGGGAAAGAAGCCAAGTGTATCTCACTTTCATGTGTTTGGAAGCAAGTGCTATATTCTGCTAGATAGAGATTCATTAGCCAAGTTTGACAATCGTAGTGATGTTGGTATATTTTGGGCTATTCTGTGAATAGTTGAGCATACCGTGTGTATAATCTTCACACAAACACGCTTATTGAGTCAATCAATGTTTTTGTGGATGATTCGGATAACAAACGGGATTCAAAGGAAAAAGAAGATGAACCAAATGTTGAGTATGTTCCAACAGAGGTCATTCCGTCAGAACAGCCAGTTGAGTATGTTCCAACACGGGAACAAGCAGAATACCAGCCGGTATCTGAAGTAGAAGAGTATGTTGGAACACAATCCCTTACACCCAGCCCGTATGTTCCAACACGGGAGACAAAGGAACCGATCTCAAGGAGAACCCGATCCATTCCTAGAGTGAACTACCATTAGCTTGCTGGACTATAATGTTTTATCTCATTCATTGAGCCAAAGAATTACAAGGAAAAATTACTTGATGAATACTGGATTGCGGCAATGCAAGAAGAGCTTGAACAACTTGAATGCAATGATGTGTGGTATCTTACTCCTCGTACGAAAGGTGTTAATGTTATTGCTACAAAATGGATTTTCAAGATGCTGATGGACAGATTACTCGGGATAAAGCTAGGCTAGTGGCTCAAGGATATACTCAAGTAGAAGTTGTTGACTTTGACAAAACCTTTGCACCAGTTTCCAGGTTAGAATCTATTCACATCTTGCTTGCTATTGCTTGTATCATGAATTTTACATTATATCGGATGGATGTTAAGAGTGTCTTTCTAAATGGAGTGGTAAATGAGGAGGTATATGTGGAACATCCTAAAGGATTTGAAGATCCTCATTATCCACACCATGTATCGACTTAAGAAGACATTATACAATATGAAACAAGCACCTAGAGCGTGGTATGAACGACTGACTAACTTTCTACTTAAGAAAGGTTATCATCGAGGGGAATAAATCGTACATTATTTGTGCTCACCAAATCCACAAAGTTTTTGATTGCTCCAATTTATGTGGATGATATTGTGCTTGGCTCTACTTCATCATATGGTGCAAGATTTTGTGTCACTTATGCAAGCCGAGTTTGAGATGAGTATGGTTTGAGAACTCACTTATTTTCTAGGGCTTCAGGTTAAGCAAGAAAATAATGGGTTATTCATAAATCAAAAAAATTATGCCTTGAATCGGGTGAAGAGGTTTGGACTCAGTAGTGCTCGATGTATTCGAACTCCAATGGCGACCACATAAAAATTGATGAAGGATGAGAAAGGTGTCTCAATTGATCAAAAATTATACAGAAGCATGATTGGAAGTTTATTGTATCTTACTGCTAGTCGACCTGATATTTGTTTCAGCATAGGCGTTTGTGCAAGATTTCAGGCTGATCCGAAGGACTATCATTTGACTGCGGTAAAAAGAGTTATTATATATGTTAGTTGGACTTCTGATTACGGAGTTCGGTATTCTAAGAATTAAGACTCAAGTCTTATTGGTTAATTGATTCTGATTGGACTCGTAATGCAGACGATCGCAAAATTACTACTGGAAATTGTTTATTTATTAGTACTAATTTGGTCTCTTGATATAGTAAGAAGCAAAATTCAATCTCTTTATCATCTGCTGAAACTGAGTATCTTGCTGCCAGAAGTTGTTATGCACAGTTATTATGGATGAAACAAATGCTGAATGACTATGGAACAAGGTCCTCTAAAGATTATGTGACAATAAAAGTACAATTGATATCTCTAAGAATCCAGTTCAGCAGTTGAAAATAAAGCACATTGATATAAGGCACCATTTTATTAGATATTTGGTTGAAAGGAAGGAGGTTGTGGTGGCCTATGTTCCAACATGCGAAGAATATGCAGATATATTCACTAAACCGTTAGACGCTTCAACTTTTGAATTTATTAGACAACACCTTGGTGTGTGTCGAATGTGAGGTACGCCTGAAACTCCACTGTACTATATGTATATTTTTTGCTCAGTTTTTTATTTCAAAAAAATCAGAAAAATAAAAATAGAAACACAAAAACAAAAATTGGCGGAAGAAGAAGAAATTTTGAAGTGCTTGGATAGTATGTTGGAAGTTAAAGATGTGAAATGATTTGACAAGAGAGAAAAAGGTAATTATTGCCTTGGTAAGGTAAAAAATTGGACACGGTTAGAGAGGTGAAAAAGGAAAGAAGTTATTTTTGGTTCAAATTATACAATTTCCAGTCTCACCACATTCCCTCTATTTCGGCAAGTGCACTCTCCTTCTTCTATTAAAACTCTCAATTTTTTTTGTCTTGAGAAGTTGTGCAATTCAAGAAATCTCTTTCCGAACCAAAACCTCTTGCCGAAATATTCCAACAATGAATGGAAACAAGAAGCCGATTCTCCTCACCTTTGGCAAACCCGAGAAGAAATCCCCGAGCAACGTGGAAGCATCAACATCCAGCCAACCCGGGAAGAAATATACCAACAAGGAGAAGCCACAATATCAAAAGTTAACAGTAACTGAAATCACTTTGCTCATTCGCTCGCTAATTTCGCAAAGTTGAGTGTTTCACCGGAGAATGTATGGGTTTCTCCCCCAAGTTTCCCGCCTTCAAACGATATTGGTCGATACCAGTAACATGAAATTAAATATTTATCTTTCAAAAATAAAACAAAGGTATAGAGAAAATAACAAATAGGAGAGAAAATGGGAAATTTGGCTTGGGTTTAGACCTGCAGACCAACCACAGCATTCTGGTTCGTTCTTGAGATTAAAACATTGGATCACTATCTTTTTTTGGATATGTTGTTCAAGTGCCTTGGACGCACATTCTGAATGGCTGAGGGATATCATTATGAGCTTTTTAGGTCGATGTTCAAAGGGAAAACTGTGACAGCAGAGATTGGTGTTTCAGTTTGGTTTCTACCTTGATTAGATCTCTTGTTTGCTTTATTTACCAAGATAGGTGTTGATATCTTGATTAAATCTTGTATTCCTCTAGCTGGCTCCAAAGAGAACTTGTGCGCTCATTATTGGTGATTATAGTGGAATACTTTAAGTGGCTTACGAGCCCCGTGCCCTAGTTTGAAGAGTTTTTCCACCCTAAAATTACGTTGTGTTCTTGCATTGTTTTCTACTTGTTAGTTGGACATTGTCATCTTACACCAAATATGTGGGAGAGGTTTGATTTAGGCCATCATCCAACATAAAAGTCCCGAAAAAGAACCCACTACTGGAAAATAGAGTCATTCACTCCGGTAATTAATCCATATGAGTTCATACCGATGTAAATATTAACAATTGCACCGTTAGGCTGGATGTTATAGTGATTACCGGTGTCCTTTTGTAATAATGCATTGGTATTTTTTGTACTGGTGCAAGAACTAGTGTATGAAAAATGTAAATTTTGTTGAATTAAAACAGATGCAGGTGTAAGTGAGCGGTGCAATTGTGGTCCAGTGCACCGATATAAGTTTTACCGATGCATTTTTTTGGGGAAACTAGGTAGTTTTGGATCCAAAAATATGGATCATGCACCTCTAGTTTATTTTACCGGTGCATGTGATAAAAATGCTGGAATTTCCCAAAACAATTGCACCACTACTGTTTATTACCGGTGTCAATTCAATTTTTGTCATGTGATGTCACTTGCACATGTATTTTTTTGAAATTACCGGCGTATGTCGTGCATTTAATACTCAGCTACCACATTTTTTGGCGAGTTGAAAATGGGGAAATGGGGAAGAAGGGTTCATTAATGGCTTTTTAAGGGTTGTTGAAAATATTAAATGATCTCCTATGAAGACCCTTAAAGGTACCATTTTTTTTAAAAAAATTATGTATATTACTAATGATTATTGTTGGTTTTGGTATGCAGAACATATATATCTTGTGTGTTTGATCATCTTAAGGTGATTGGGTTAGCATTGTTGATTTTATTTTGTCATTTGTTTTCAAGGTTGATGTAGTTAATGCTAAGGTTATTGATTGTCATATTGTGGGGGTGTATTATGAATGTGGTAATTTTAATGTGGAATGGTGTATGTACCACATTAATGATCTTGCATGATTTGTATATCCTAATGAAATTTTATTGTAATTAATTGTGTGAAAGTTTGATTGTTGCACATTTATTGATGTGTCGAGTTGTATCGTTCCATCGAGAGGCGTAAGCATGTGTATTCCAAGGTTAGTAGGGTGAGCGAAGTATATATATTGGTTTCATGGATGAGTTTTTGGAGCATGATTTAGCTGTGAGAACGAATCTTGTGTCCTTATCGTGATTGTAGAAATCGAAATCCTACTAACAATAAGGAAATACGGAGACTCCATTTGTATAGAAGGGGGTTTGCAAAATATTATGTGGTGTGGATGTTTCATGGGGAAAAATACCCCCGGAAGTGGTAGTTAGTAGTGAGGGAGAGCGTTTTGGAGATGCAAAATTGGTGACATGTACGAGGAGATAGTTGATGAATTCAGAGGGAGGCCTGAGGTTTTGGCTAACTTTCCAGGTGAGAAGGATAGGTCATTGTATCCCGGTTGCAAGAAGAGAGACACAGTCATGTTATGTTTGATGGAGTTGTTTAATTTGAAAGGTGTTTGTTCATGGAGCGATACTAGCATGAATAAATTTCTTTAAGTTTTTGAATGAGAAGTTTCCGGTTGGTAATGGTATACCGGGAAACCTTTATGAGGCTAAGAGAATATTGTGTCCGGTGGAAATGGAGTATTAAAAGATACATGCCTATCCGAACAATTGTGTCTTATATAGGGGTGAGTTAAAGGATAAGATTGCTTGTCCAGTATGTAATGTTTCTCGTTATAAGAAAAGGGGAAATGTAGCCATCGATAGACTGCTTACTGTGTCGGTGAGGAGGCGGGTGCTGGCCAAATGTATGTGGTACCTTCTGATTATTCAAAGGCTGAAAAGGTTGGTTAAGAATGCAAAGAACTTGACATGGTACGTGGATAGGAGACGTTTTAAAAATTATGACATGATTTGTCATTCGGCTGATGGAGACTAGTGGAAGAATTTTGATAAGATGTATCCGAAGTTTTCTTCTAAACCTAGAAATTTGAAAAGAGTTTTTATGTACCGATGGTATGAACCATTTCGGTAATATGTCATCGAAGCATAGTTCATGACCTGTAATGCTTGCCATTTACAATCCCCCATGTACTTGTGCATGAAGAGAAAATATGTCTTGATGTCTATTATGATTTCAGGGCCCAATTAGCTTTGAAATAACATTGACACTTTGCCCCTTTGATAGAAGATTTGAAAGTGGCATGGTCCGACAACACTTTAATGTTTGATGGTTTTTTAGGTAAGGAGTTTACATTGAAGGCAATGTTTTTTTGTACCATGAATGATTTCCCGGTATATGGAAACCTTTCCGGTTATGTAGTCAAGGGCCACAAACTTGTCCTATTTGTGAGGATGGGACCAAATACCATCAGTTGAAAAATGTCCAAAAGACAGTATATTTGGGTTACAAAAAATTCCTCCCGTTGAAGCACAAGTTATGTGATAACAACGTGGCATTCGTAGATAGCAAGGAGAGGAGGAAGACACCTAAACCGTTGACTGGTGTGGTTATTCACAACAAGGTGAAGAAATTGAATTTCATTCTTGGAAAGATTTATCAAAGGTTGGTTTGGTCGTAGTAGGGCCGTGGAAGAAACGATCGATTTTCTTTGATTTTCCGTACTGGTAAAATATTCAGGTTCCACATTGTTTGGATGTCATGCACATTGAGAAGAATGTTTGTGATAATTTAATAGGAACACTACTAAACATCCACAGTAAGACTAAGTATAACTTAAATGCAAGGAAATATTTGGCGGATTTGGGCATTCGGTTGGATCTGGAACCGGAGGTTCGAGGTAAGTAAACATACCTGACTCCCGCTCCTTACAATCTATCAGTTGCTGAGAGGAGGTCAGTGTGTGAGAGCATTGGAGGCATGAAGGTACCATCCGGATACTCTTTATGAATGATGATTTGCGTCTTAATGCATGAAAATTGCAAGTTTGTCATGTCCCTATGAAACAACTGTTGCCGGTTGCGATCTGAGGCTATTTGGACGAGGAAGTTAGATTTCAATTATGCTATTGTGTTTCTTCTTCAACACGATATGCAGGAAGAATATAAGCAGGAAAGAAATTGATGAACTGGAGCGAGAGGCTGTTGTAGTTTTATTTCATTTGGAGAAGTTCCCCCCCATCATTCTTTGACATCATCGTCCACCTCGTGATGCACTTGGTTAGGGAGATATATATTTGTGGAACAATTGGGATGCATTGGATGTATCCATTTGAGCGTCACATGTATATTTTCAAGGGCTATGTTTATAATAGGAGCCGCCCAATGCATAAATTGTTCCTAGGTATGTCACTGAGGAGATCATTGAGTATTGTACTTCAAACTTGGTTGGAAAAAGAGCGGTTGGTGTACTCAATGGAACACACTACGACAGGCGTAATGGAACCTTGTGGTCTTAGGGTACGCTTCATACACCCTTGAACGCTGAGTTGATAAATGTTCACATGTATATTTTACGTAATTGTAGCGAGACCACAATATATGTTTGATAGCATGTTTCCATGTTGGAAGTGATTCATCCAGACTCGCCTTCAAACATAATACATGTAGATCATTCCTCAAGCTTCGTTAACTAGTTTTACAACCGGTGGATTGTCGAAGGGATGCCCATCAAGCTACGAGTGTTTACAAGAAGACCGAACTACACTGTTGGACGATACCAAGGTTATGACATCAAAGACTTAAATTTCTCTACATTGGTGAAGTATGAGAAGAGAACGACGAAGAATAGTGGTGTATACATTGAATCTGAATCTATGTGGCAAGCTAGAAAGGCAGACAAACATCTTGTTGTGGTTGTGATGCCTTTTTATGAGGTGATTGACGAAATTTGAAAGGTTCATTGTGTATAATTCAAAGTTGTTGTGTTCAAGTGTCGTTGGGTGGAACATGGTTTCGGTGTTGGGCTTGAAAAGTCAATGGGCTTCACACTGTTGGACTTGAATCGTATGGCCATGAAGATGAAAAGTTCATCTTAGATGCCCAGGCGCGCCAGGTTTTTTACATTAAGGACCCTTCCAAAGAGAAGTTCCATGTATTGCTTCATGGTGAGAAGTTTTACTTTGAAGAGGAAATAGACTACCCAGTTAAAATTGATAGTCCTGAGTTTCCATTAGTATTTCCTGGTTTGGAAGATGCAGGGGGATTTGTGGTGGTACGACGTTCTCATGGTGATGGGTTGTGGGTTGACGAGAATGGTGAAATCGTGGGCGGGGACACTGTGTTAAGCGTAAAAGATAAATATTTATCCCCATGTATTTGGATTTCCATCCACTCATTTGTGTAATACTCACCCCTTATTTTGTGAAGTGATATGTAATATTCCCCTATTTTGTGTAATACTCAACCCCCCTTGTATAATACTAGAAAGGATGAGTGTTAAAAAAAATCATTTTTCAAAATGATTTACATGTGCACCAGTATAATGGAGAAATACCGGTGTAAAAAAATAGGGGATGTGCTCTGTTTTATACATACGCACCACTATTTTGTATAATGGCACCGGTCCAAAATACCGGTGCTATGTACTTAGACAAACTTTTTGACATTGCTTTCGGGTCCCAACAAAAGTATTTTCCATTTAAAGCAGTTGCAGGTAAGGGTGGGCAAAAAAATTATCAAAAAACCGAAAATCGAACCGAAACCGAATTATCCGAATTTGAATAAACCGAACCAAAATTAATATACGTTTTCGGATATCCGAATTGAATAAACCGAATTCTGAATACGGTTTTTGGATCGATTTTGGATATTAAAACTCAAACCGACACCCGAACCGAATACTGAATTGTAATTAATTAAATAAATAAATAATAATTATTAATTTTTAAAACTACCAAATTAAATTGATAAGTAAATATAAGTTTGAGGACCAGTCTTTAAATTTTAAAAATTGTGTCCAACCTCTAAACCCTAAAAACTGTAAGCAATTAACTGGCTGTCTCCTCTTACTCTCTGGAGTAAACCAAATCTTGCAGTCTTTGTCCATCTTCTTCTGTCCTTCATCTGAGTCACTTCCCAAACCAATCCATCTTCGTCTTCGTCCATCTTTTCCGCCATTCACCTGACCTGAGTCACTTCGTCCATTTTCGCAAGCAGTCGCTGGTTGTCTTCACTGGGTAAGCTCACTTTAGCTGCTACCTTCTTCATTTAAATTCCATGGCTTATTTTATCAACGACAATATCACTTGTTACATTCGATTATTGGTCTTATTGAATT
>JAULKJ010327883.1:0-10180 GCA_032355405.1 Rubia balearica
AAGTTGAGAAGCTTTCTTCCTAGTTCAAGTGTCTTTACAAGCTTATGCTCCAACCGAATCGGGTTTGGGTTTAGAACCGACTTGTGTGTGTGCGCTAACTGCGTACACGAATGCAGCAGCTGATCCTAGCGGTCGCGAGAGGCCCGATTTTGCAACCGCCAGGCTTTTTCTCCTTTATTTTGGACGTTACTGAAGGCCCATGGATGCAATTAAGTCTGATTAATTCTGAAAGTTTTGCATCAATTAGAGATAATGACGCTGCCGTTTTGAGCTACCAGCATTCAATCAGAATAATTAGAAAAACACGTTTCTAAGTTTCCCATCTCTATAAATAGGATGTCTAGAACTCCAGGAAAAAAATACCACTCGAAACTACTCCTTTTCTGTCTCTTGGGTTCTTCCTATCTCTTTTCTGTCCCGATTTCGTTTTGTCCTTTTGTCAGACTAGTGATAGTGCTTGCGAGCCTAGTGTGAATCCGAGGTAAATCTTACAAGTTTAAGGTGTTACCTTCGGTGATTTTATCATGGGGAACGACGCCCATACGGGGCTAACTCGTTTCAAGGGCAGTGAACGTTATTCGCGACTCCACTGTTAACTGATTGCATCAATTTTATTTCCAAGATTCAATATAATATGCTAAATTCTTGAAACAAGATTTAAAATAAATAGCTTTATTTCAGTATAAGTTACAACAAATCATTAGTTAGAATTCGGATAATAACAATATGTAAAACTCATTAGGAGGGTCTGGTTGGGGTGAATCATAAAAGGGAAAGAGAATATGATATCTTGATTCTCTTAGTCAGTTTTTGGTTTGATTTTTTTATCATTCCATTTTCTCATTTCTAGTTTTACAATTTTTCCAATTGGGTTAACGCGACCCTTGTCTTACCCTGGGACTGAGATTCTATTTCCCTCTTTGTAGCATTCCTTTAGTCTTCCATTTCCTCTTTGTTTTCTCAAGTCCAAAACAAGATTATACTTTATATTCATTATCAAAATATTTTTTTTTAAAATTATGATTATGCTTTCAATTAAAATATTATTATTTTATATTTTGTATTGTATATAGGTCAAATTTAAATAAACTATAATTTTTATATGAACTCTTTCTTAAGTAAAAAAATATTTTTTTACTTTATATTTTGAATAATAGTTATATTATTTTATAATACATAATATTATTTTTCTAAAAATATTATTTTTTATAATTATATAATATTAATATATTAAATAGCAATGTTATACTTTAACTTAATTAAATTTAAGAAAAAAATAATTTCATATGTAAAAACTAATATTAAAGTTTTACTTTTCGAGTTTTACACGAGTGTAATATTAGTAAAATTAATATTTATATATTTTTCAAAAAAAATTATTATTTCATAAATATTATTATATTATAGAGGCCAGATAAACTAATTGAATATCTTATCACTGTCCTACCCAAATGAAAAGACAATAAGTGAAGTTTTAATTTGGTTATGATGTTTTATATGGAGGTGATGATTTTTAGGTGCAATACGGCTTTCCATGTTGAATAATCAATGTTTGATTTATAGAACATAATTATTTTATTAGAAAAATAATTATATGTTGATGGATATAATACATTATGTAATATTTTGGATTTTCATAAAATCCTATAGATTTCCATTCTTAAAAGATTTAAGTATTTGATATTTTAACATCATTATTTGCACATTTTTATGTTAAATGAACTACATATCTTTAAAGATGACAATATATAAATAAAATATTTACAAAAAATTATAAATAAATTTACATTTTTTTAATCACATACAACATATTAATAAATTAAAGATGATGAACTACATATTTTATATCAAATATTTTTTATATGAACTAGATATGATAATAATTCGTGAAATACTTTTATATTTTTTAACAGATTTGATAATGTTAAATAATTTATACTAATTTATGTTATTTAATAAATAATGTTAGAAATTAATATTTGTTTCGCTAGTGTGAACCGAACAATAACAAAGGGAATGAGAAAGAATTTGATTCCATTTCCTTAGTTGAACCAAACATATTTTAAAATATAGGATTATTCCTTCATTTATCTTTCTATTCTTTTTCCTTTCCTAATTCCTTTCTCTTTCCCTATTTGAACCAAACGATCCCTTGAATTTTTTCCTTCTTTTTTTTTTGAAAAAAACAATCCATCCAAGATGTTGGGAAAATGCTCCGCGGCGATTACAATGAGTGGAATTGACATACAACCTAACTAGCTTCTAGCAATAACTAACACATTGAAAGGATATTTAAATTACATGTCAACCAGACTGATCGTCTGTACTATTACAGATCGAAAATCGAATAAAAACTGTAACATCGCTCTCGGGAATATTAGCTTGCTTCCTGCGAAAAACATGACCACTTGGAAAAGAAGAGCATATCATGCATCAATATCACGCGAGCTAAACATAGATATTCTACAACTGTAACACCACTTGATCCAACCACGATCTATGGTGTCCAAACTGTAAACACCTTGAAAAACACAGATCTGACGAACCCAAATTTATGAAAACTCAAAAATAAAATCACAAACGAAATCGCAAACACGCGATCTGTACAAACAGATCGAGAACAATACATCAGCATGAACGATTAAATCGAGTTATCATCATGAATACAACGATCTAATCGATCAGGTCGAAGAACAAAACTAATTTGTAGAGATAAATCTCACACTTATTCCATAGAAAAACATGAATTCAAATAAACTATTAGAGATGGGGAAAAATTGAATGAGAAGGGCTGCGGCAGAAGAAGAGCCATCTATGCAAATTACTGAACTAAACATAAATAATTACCCCTTGAAGTTTTTCCTCATCTTTCCTTCAATGTATGATTTCTTTCCCTTCGTTTATGCCCAATTTATCCTCTAATTCTTAGTAAAATTACTTTCCAATCCCATTCACGACACTAGCTTAGCCTCCCCAACTATAAGAGTTGGACCATTTTTTTGTCGAGCCCAATACATTTTCGTCCCAATACATTTTCGTAAAATTATAGAAATTACTAACTTAGCAACAATAATTAAGAAAGTAGTAAGAAACTTTATAATGGTAGATATGTGAGTGATACGAGAGATTGATTTTTTAAAAAAGATACTGAGAATGGAGAAGAAGATAAGGATAAGGTGAAAGTGAAAATGTAATGAGGTGTGTTTTTATTCATCCTCTTGGGGGTGTCATTTATAGAAATATTTCGGGAGTAATTACATAGGATTATTACATAGTGAAATGATTATTTATCACAAATATAGATTAATGCTAATTAGCATTTCATTATTCATAACACGCCCCCCTTGGAATACTCATTACAATAATTACGTGTTTATGTTGTCTCATTAAAAACCATACTAAGAAAAACTCAGTGGAACAAAAACATAGTAAGGGAAAAAAAAGTACAACCACGTATAGCTCCCCTCATGTTGACATGGGTGATTTCTTCATAAATTTCATAAATTTTGCATTTCGATGACATGAGCATGTTCTCTGAACACTGAAGTGGGGAGTCTTTTTGAGGAGATTTGCTGAGTTATCACATAAACGAACATAATGGATGTTGATAAAATTACTCTTTTCCAGCTCTTGAGTAAACAAAAAGAAGTTTGAAGGGATATGCTTTGTTTTTTCGCTTTTGATGAATCGTTCATTCATTTGAGTAGCACATGCGGCATTATCTTCATAAAGTGTGATGGTATCACGTCATGGATCTCAACCACACACATTCTTGACTTGCTTCATGCAATGCGATAATCTCAGCATGATTTCTGATGTCACGATGAGCTTTTATTTCTAGGAATGCCAAGAAATCGCAGTCCTTCCACAGGTAAACACATACCCAGTTTGAGATCTCGCTTTGTGTGGATCTGACAAGTAACCTGCATGTGCATAGACAATACAAATGGTTTTTAAGTGTTAGGGTAAAATAATCCCAAATCAGTTGTTCGTTGAAGGTAACAAAACACATGCTTGATTCCATTCTAGTGTCTTTTAGTAGGAGATGAACTAAATCTCACTAATAAATTGACAGCAAAAGCTATATCAGGTCTGGAACAATTAGCAAGATACACAAGATCTCCAATTGCACTAAAATATGGTACTTTTGGACCAAGAATCCATTCAGATTCCTCACATGGATGAAATGGATCCTTTTATCACATCAAGGGATCTGACGACCATTGGGCTACTCAATGGATTTGATTTATCCATATTTAATTTCTTTAATGTCTTTTTCGTGTAATTTGATTGATGCACAAGTAACCCACTTTGCAAGTGCTCAATCTCCAAACCGAAACAATATTTTTGTTTTCCTAAGGTCTTTTGTCTTGAACTCTTTCTTTAAGTAAGATATTACTTCCAGAATCTATTCATTGGTCCCAATAATATTCAAATCATCAATATAGACAGCGATAATCACACACTCGGATGTGTTTCTTCTTGATGAAAATGCAAGGACAAAGAGGGTCGTTGACATACCCTTTTGTAACAAATATTTGCTTAGTCGGATGTACCACATGCGTCCGGATTTCTTTAACCCATATAAAGATCTTTGTAATTTGATTGAATATCTTTCTATAGGTTTTGGACTTGATACTTCATACATTTTGAATCCTTCAGGGTTCCTCATGTAAATTTCAGCATTAAGCAATCTGTATAACTACACGGTAACAACATCCATAAGGTGCATATTAAGTTTCTTGTGAACTGCTAATGTGATTAGGTATTTCAACGTAATTTCATCCATAACATGGGAGTACGTTTCCTCAAAATCAATTCTGGGTCTTTGAGAAAAAAATTGCACAACAATTCGAGCCTTGTATTTCACAATCTCATTTTTCTCATTTCTTTTTTGCACAAATACTCATTTGTATCCAACGAGTCTCACATCTTCAGGTGTGAGTACTATAGATCCAAAAACTTTGCGCTTCTTAAGTGACTCTTAATTAACTTCAATAGCCATTTCCCATTCAGTCCAAACGTGTCTATTTTTACACTCAGTAACAGGCTGTGGTTCGGGATCTCAATTATTTTTGTCCATAACATCACATGCCAAACTGTAAGACAATGAATTATCGATGTCCTCATTTCGGTTCCACCTTATACCTATATTGGCATAGTTAATCAAAATTTCTCAATTTTCCTTGTTGCGTATTTCTACAAGAATTCGTTCCTCCATTTTAGGTTCATCTTGTTTCTCCGCTCCTTTTCTTTTTCGAGAATTTTGATCTTTGGAACGAGTGGCCTTCCACGCTTAAGGAATTTTGTGATTTTACGAGTGACTTTGTTTTCAATTTTCCTTTTCAGGACTTCAATTTGAGCAGAAGCATTCTCATCTGGTATGTGAGATTTAGTCACTCTCTTTGTGTCTGTAAATACATCATGAAGTTGATTTGCTATATCTTGCAAATGAAAAATTCTTTGTACTTTCCATCACACTCATTCATATAAGGATTAAGATGCAATAATATTGGTACATACATGGTAATTTCCCTTTCCAGCTGTTTTCTTTCTCCCCTTAATGCTGTAAAATTTTCTTCATAAACGTGGCAATCACCAAAATGAGCTGTGCAAATATTCCCAGTTTGAGGTTCAAGGTATCTAACAATAGATGAACTTCCAAAGCCTACATAAATGCCAAGACTTATTTGCGGCCCTCATCTTTGTTCTGTAAGGTGGTGCAATAGGCACATATACAACACAACTAAAAATCCTTGGATGGGATATATCTGGTTCTTGGCGAATGAAAGTTGTGGGGAGTATTTATGATATGCACTTGGCATGATGCGAATCAATGCCATATCATGTAATATTGCATGACCCTATATTGAAGTATGGAGGATTGTTCTCATCATCAATTTTCTAGTAATAAGCTGGAGGCGCTTGATCAATGATTTGGACAGACCATTTTATGTGTGTACATGAGCAACATGATGCTAAAAAATAATCCCAACTAACATACAATAATCATCGAATGTGTGGGATGTGAATTCACCGATATTATCAAGTCTGATTTTTCTTGATTGTATGATCAAGAAATTGAGCTTGCAATTTGATTATCTGAGCAAGTAATTTAGCAAATGCCATATTATAAGTTAATATGAGACATGCATATGACCATTTGCTAGAGGCATCTATCAATACCATGAAGTGTCTAAATGGTCCACATGGTGGATGAATGGGTACACATATATCACCTTGAATACGTTCAAGAAACATAGGTAACTTTGTTTTAACTTTTCCCGATGAAGGCCTCGTGATTAGCTTTCTAAGAGAACAAGCTTTAAATTGAACATTTTTTCCTTAAGGAATCTTCTAGTCCTTCAATGGATGCCCATGTGTACTTTCAATAATTCTTCGCATCATATTTGAACCAATATGACCCAGCCAATCATGCCATATGGTAAATATTGAAGGTTTGATAACTGCCGTATTTGAATCAATTGCATTTATATGTGTGTTAACCAATTCAGTAAGGAGCATTGGTAGTATTTCAAGTATGTATTTATTTCCATATTTATACATTGTGAGAAACATATATTTCATGGTACCTTCAGTTACAGACTGAGTATCAAATCCATGAGAATATATATCATTAAAACTTAACAAGTTTCTTTTGGACCTTGGCGAAAGTAAGACATTATTTATTGTAAACATTGTGCCATTAGGCAATGCAAAAAATTTCTCCAACTCTTTCAATCAGTTCTACAGGACCTGATATTGTATTCACAATGGTTTGTGTTGGTTTAATCTTTGAGAAAAACCTTTTATCCTTCAATATAGTGTGCGTTGTAAATTTCTTCAATTTTAATCCTTTGGTTGACCTCACAATTAGCTTTATCTATTTCAAAACTTTAACTATAAACATAACAAATTTTGATTAAAAAATATAGTTAATTAGACAGTAGCAAACCATAAAAAACGTTCATTCTATATTTTCTATAAGAGAGACAAATAAACATCGAACCATTCTTGCTGCTTAGGGTCGTCTATGATGGCCTAAAAAACAGTGGCTAAAAAAAGGAACAAGCTATCTAGTCTAATTTTAGAGTTATACAAGCTCATTGATTTTTCTTTATAAGCTAAATTGAGAATTTATTATAGTCTAGAGTGAGGACTATATTTCTTGTTACAGTTTTTTTTCATGATTATTAATGAAAGATATACTTATAAAAAAAATCAAATCATTGACCTTTATTCCCGATAATAGTTATACGATTCCCTTTTTAGTTCCCACCATCCGCTTGTTCAGTGAAATTACCAATTGTGTCAATGAAATCATCATTGAAGTCGGATGCTTCAAGATAAGTGGATTCATTAATAAGATTTTGGTCAATAAAGTTGACCTCCTTCCCCTTTCCCTTCATAGACTTCTAGTAGAGTTTGCATAAATGCTCCAAGACTTAGCAGACTCTTAACCAGTGCCCTTTTGCATCCACATCTAAAACAAGAGGTTCTAGAGCCTTTTGAGGAATTGGCATGTTTTTCCTTTTTATGGGTATTTTCATAATTGCTCTCGTGTTGCTGCTTCTTGTGATAGTAGTTTCCGGACTTATAGGACGGGTTATAACCACCTCGGTCACGTCCATAACCACGACCTTGACCTCACCCAAAACCTCAACCTCTCTCAACCCTGAAAATAGTTTATGCGTTCAGGTTCGCCTAAGATAACAACACTTGCTTCAGGAAACGCTTTGGAGCCGGTCGGGCAAGATTAATGGTTCTTCATCAGCAACTCATTATTCTTCTCTACGATGAGGAGACAAGCAATTAATTCATAATAATTTTGAAAACTCCGCACACGATATTGTTGTTGAAAGGTCACATTTGATGCGTGGAAAGTAGAAAAAGTCTTTTCCATGCATTTCAGTATCAGTTACTGTAACCTCACAAAATCTCAAGTGGGTTGCTATTCTGAACATTGCAAAATTGTAGTCACTAACTTTCTTATAGTCTTGGAATCGTAAAGCAATCCATTCATCGCAAAAAATGAGAAGCATTACTTCCCGTTGGTGATCGTATCTTTCTTTCAAAATTTTCCACAACTCACTTGGATCTTTCACAGTGAGATATTCATATTTGAGGCTTTCATCAAGGTGTCAGCGAAGGAATATTAAAGATCTTTCCTTGTCCGTTCTTGATGAGTCGTTCATCTCTTGGAGTGTCTCAAACCAAATGTATCTCAATATCTACCGTCCAAGGGATATAATTGTTTCCACTGATCTTAAAAAGACTGAATTCAAGCTTCACAAGATTCGACATGGTGATAACTAAAAGGGAAATAAAATAATTCACTAGACTTAATTCAAAATATAGAAGCCTACAATAATTGCAAATAATAAAGAGAAATACATGAATCCGACCATTACTGAAGCAAAACAAAATTCTTCCGGCGTATTATCTCCTGTGAAAATACTAACATTTAATGCAATAATAATTAAGGCAACAAGAACTAATATTAGTCTAGATATTTTATCGGCAAATTTAGTGAATTGTTCATTATTTTATAATTCTTATTTACAACCTATATCGGGAACTCAGGGTGCAATCTGAAAATTGCATTTGCTTGTTGCACGCTGACCAACAGCTCCTTCCACCACCGCACGCTCACAAATCACTTCCATCGCATGTAGGCCACGTACCGCCAACAGCACCACTGACGATACCTTTCGCGGCTTCAACGGCTCCGACTTCAGTTTGCTGCCATCTACTACTCCTTAGGTGCTGCTATCATCGCCCGCATCCCCAGATCAACCATCCTCGGGTTCTGTGCTGCCCTCGGGTTCTGCGCCATCTCCGGTGCTATTTTCCTATTCTCGTCATCCTATGGCTACCTGATCTTATACTGGCTCTCTCAAGTACATAGATTTTTTTGATTATGATATTTATGGTTTACTGAGTGCTTTATTTTCCCAGACTAACCCTCGAAGTCATCGTTTGGCTATTAAGGATCCTGAATGGGTTGCTGACATGAATTCTAAGATGGAGGCTCTTCGCACTAAGCAGATCTCGTCCATCTAATGCAAATGTCCTTGGTTCAAAATGGGTTTATCTTTTGAAGTATAAGGCCGATGGATTGTCAGACAGGTATAAAGCGAGGTTAGTTGCTTATGGTTTTTCACAATTACCTGGATTTGATTATGATTATGCATGTAGTCATGTGGTGAAGGCTTCTACTGTTCGTACTATTTTATCTCTGGCTGTCACTCGTAACTAGCCCTTACGACAGTTGGATGTTAAAATGCAATTTTAAATGGTGTTCTTGAATCTCTATTTTATATGGAGCAGCTTGCTGAATACAAAAACCCCAGGCGTCCAAATTTATGGTTTGAAGCAAGCTCGTTGTTCTTGGTTCCAACGTATCAACTATTTTTTTTGATCGACTAGAGTTTTGTATGTGATTCCTCCGACACATCTTTGTTTGTATTTTCACAAGGTGCTTCTCTTCACTACTTGTTGGTTTATGTTGATGACATTATTCTTACCGGGAATGATGGTCGTCTCATTAAGAAGTTTTCAGTTTAATAAGGAATTCAAGATTACCGATCTTGGCGCTCTATAGTATTTTTTGGGTTTGGAGGTTGTTCATACTTCCAACGGCTTATTCCTAGTCAGGCCATATACTCCAAGGACATTTTATTGCGCGCTGGGATGTAGGATTCTGCGCATGTTGCCAATTCTTTTGTGGATTTTTCGCAGCTTGCCAATTCTTTTGGTATGCAACATTTTATCGGTCTCTGGTTGGTGCACTTTAGTATTTGTCAATTACACGTCCCGATTTGTCTTATGTTGTGAACATGGTCATTCAATACGTGTAGGATCATACTGATTACCATTTCCAAGTTGTCACTCGTATATTGCGCTATGTGTGTGGTACTCTCCACTATGGTCTTCAGTTTCGTGCAAATATGTCTGCTTTACAAGTTCTGGATTATTTTGATGCTGATTGTCATTGCATTGAGACTCGTAGGTCTAAATACGGTTATGCTATTTTCCTTGGTGGTAACCTGGTGTCTTGGAGTGCTAAGAAGAAACCTACATTTTCTTGCTCTAGTTCAAAATCAGAATATTGTGCTATGAAAAATACTGTTGTAAGGTTAGCTTGGTTGATGAATCTTCTTCAGGATTTACGTGTATT